>JABUQX010144889.1:30000-75111 GCA_015478945.1 Trachelipus rathkii | reverse complement strand
TGTATATATATTAATATATATATATATATATATATATATATATATATATATAGAGAGAGAGAGAGAGAGAGAGAGAGAGAGAGAGATAGTGAGTACTTTCTTAAATTAATTTGTTGTCTTCTTAAAAGGTTTAAAAGTTACTTGCAGTTTATCCTGTGAATTATACCTATAAACAGACTTATGATTATAAAAAGAGAAATAATTTATTTAAATAAAATTTAATTAATTGTTTATTTTTAATTGAGTATAATCATAACGTTTATAGTGCTTGCTATATATTGCCATATATATATATATATATATATATATATATATATATATATATATATATATATATACAGAAATATCTATATGTGTGTACATACGTATACATATGTTATTACATACATATATATATATATATATATATATATATATTTATGTATATATATATATATATATATATATATATATATATATATATATATATATATATATATATATATATATATATATATATATATATATATATATATATATATATATATATATAAATATATATATATGTATATATATATATATATATAAAAAAATTTTAATTTATGTTCGTACTTATGCTAAGATTTGCGCGAGCAAAATTTTAGCATAAGTCGAAATGAAATAATATATAAACCCGTCCGTTTGAGATACTCTTCAGTCAGTCAGTAAAGAGTCAGATAAAGTCAGATAAAATTAACAATAAGAATCAAGAAATAAATTCACTCAAGATACTTTCCAGAAATCCTCCCGGCAAGAGGGATAAACTTCAAGGAAAAGTATTGCGACCTTGAATTCTCGATCACAAATTTTCGCTACAACGAAGAGCCGAGGCAACAAGGGTTGAAAACGTGGTGGGAAAAAGGCTGTGACTACCAATTCGCCTGCGAAGAGAGAGTATCTCAACAGAAGGGACTTTTGTTACTTTACTTTCATTGAATATCTTTATTACTTATGTTGAATAAAAACATCATTTCAAATATGGATTTTTAAATTACTCCCATCCTCTTATATAGGGTGCTTGCTCTTAAAGAAGCCACCAACTTAGCAAGTCCTACCCTATATAATTGGTGAACCCGGAGAAAGAACACCCACCCAGAACTTCAATCAACGCCTTCTAAAAACAAACAAATGAAGAAAAAGAAAAACTACAATAACACAAAATCCCAATCAGAAAACTCGGAGAAAACGACTCAAGCAAACGAACATTATCGATACTGGACTTCAATTTTCATTTCTAATTTTGGATTATGGTCATCTTTTCACAACTCACAGTTCGAGGATTCATTGTCAGACATAGCAAACTTCCTTTACGGTATGGATTTCTTTCTTCATTTTAAGTTTGATTTCACTACGAACTTTGATTCCTTTCGAATTCTAAATGGTTCTGTGACCGCTCCCTTTATGTATGAAGAAATTTTTTTCAAAAAGGACCTAAATTTCACGCAACTTCGCCTCTACATATGTAACTTCCTTTACAGTCTGGATTTCGTTCATCATTTTAAGTTTGATTATGGCAGAAATCTTTGATTCCACCATGAAACTCTGATTCCTTTTCGAATTCAAAATGGTTCTGTGACCTCTCTCTTTTGTATGAAGAAATTCTTCAAATAAAGACCTAAATTTCAAGCAATTTCGTCTCTACATGTCAAGCAATGTTTCTCTCGTAACTACAGCTTGAAAACTATTTACGTGAGCATTGATCAAATCATGGATGCATTGGAAACGCCTTATACTGGACCTCTCCTTGGATTCAACGGTTCGATCAATGTGGCATATTTAACTTGTGAATAATTCACTGTTCACATCAATAATTATTATGTATTAACATTTTTGTACTTTTATACATGTAAATGTTTGTATGTTTGTTTATATCTAACGGATATAACCAAATATACTTGTGTTTAAATGCAAATTTATTTTTTGTATATATAACATTATTGTATTTTTATGTATTCAAACATTTGTATATATGTTTAGATCTTCGGACGTAACCAGTTATGCTCGTATTTGAATACATTTATATTTCATGTGATACTATTTTTTTGCCTTCAATGTTTGTGGCTGTCTACTTGTTCGGACATAATTAGATATGTTTACTTGAAAGTATTTATGTATGTATTTCATTTATTCTTTTTACACCTCATTGATTACAGCCATTTTATATGTTTGTAGCGCATTGTCAAATGCTCAAATATGTATATATTTGAATGAAGGTTAATTTTTATGTCTTGTATAATTATTATAACATACTTTCACACTGTGTTTAGAGCAGGAAGTAATGTAGACCCCATTATAACTTTGTAAAAATTTTTAATTTATGTTTTATTTATGCTAAGATTTGCGCGAGCAAAAATTTTAGCATGTCGAAATGAAATAATATATAAACCCGTCCGTTTGAGATACTCTTCAGTCAGTAAAGAGTCAGATAAAGTCAGATAAAATTAACAATAATAATCAAGAAAAACCCACTCAAGATACTCTCTCCAGAAATCCTCCGGGCAAGAAGGTAAATTTCAAGAAAAGGCTGCGACCTGAATTTCGATCACAAATTTTACTAAATGAAGAGTCAGAGGCAAGTGTTGAAAACGCGTATGGAAAAGGCTGTGGACTACTACCTGCTCACAAAGAGAGTATCTCAACAGGTAGCTGGACTTTGTTACTTTACTTCATTGAATATCTTTTATTACTTATGTTGAATAAAAAACATCATTTCAAAATATGGATTTCTAAATTACCATCCTCTTATATAGGTGCGGTTTCACAAAGAATTTCACCAAATTTGGTGTCAAAATTTATATATATATATATAATATATATATATATATATATATATATATATATATATATATATATATATATATATATAACTATATATAATATATATATATATATATATATATATATATATATATATATATATATATATATATATATATATATATATTAAAATATATTTGTAATAAAAATAAAAATTATTTGTATATTTAAAATAACGGTCCTAAGTGGGTTTGAACCTTACCCTTGAGATGGTAACTCCAGAGTGTTACCTTGAGACCACGATTGGCTAAAACGAAACCCATCATTTTACCTCTGAAAGCATTAGCTTCCCAAGAGGAGCGGCGTGTCTTTGACACCTAACCTCCGACGGGCCTCCCCGCCAACACCCGTGGTCAGGGGCAACACTGGGTACTTTTTAACCGGACATTAATAGATATTCAAAGACGTTTGTGCATTAAACGCAACAATTATTTGTATATTTCAAATGGTCCTGCGGTTTTGAAACCTCTACCCCTTGAGATGGTACCTCCAGAGGCCACCGAGACCACGATTACTAAAAGGAAACCCATCATTTTACCTCCGAAAGCTTAGCTTCCCAAGAGGAGCGAAGGCGTGTCTTGGACACCTAACCTCCGACGGGCCTCCCCGCCAACACTCGGGTCAGGGGCAACACTGGGTAATTTTTAACCGAACATTATTAGATATTCAAAGATATTTGTGCAATAAACGCAACAATTATTTGTATATTTCAAATGTCCGGTTAAAAATTACCTAGCTGCTGTGTATATTTACTTAGACCATAGTTGCTTGTAATATATATATATATATATATATATATATATATATATATATATATATATATATATATATATATATATATATATATATATATATATATAACTACCCACAAATGCATTTAAATATATATATATATATATATATATATATATATATACGTATGTATATGTATATTTTGCCTATATATATATATATATATATATATATATATATATATATATATATATATATATATATATATATATATATATATTTTCAAAAAGGGCCGATGGCTTCTTGCGGGTTCTTGTAAATAATGATCTAATTCTGTTGTCTAGGGGAATAATAATCTCACTGTTTAGTAAGATAAAGATCTTTTCCTAATAAGTTCTAACGATTCAATTTTTGAAGAAAGTATTACAAGGTGAACGAAGTGAAGACAAAGTACTACTATATAATATTTAATAGATATTATTAGCACGAGTGATTAGGCAAAAAGCCCCATACATAACTTTGCATTATATATATATAACTAGACGGTATCCAGATTACCGAATAAAATTACAATATTTTTGCATACAAAAAACTAATGCTAAGTTTATAATTGATTTTAACATAGAATTTGCAATAGCTGATCAAAGTTAATGTATGGGAGTTCCAACGTTGATATCAGTATTGAAATAAAATAATAATACTAATAAATTGATAAAATAATAAATCTTTCCATAATTTAGACGATAGATATTTGATGCAGTCTTTTTAGCCGATCTTGAGTGATGAAGCTCAAATTCTCTACCTCGGCGTTCTCATAACGCGGAGAATATATATATATATATATATATATATAGATATATTATATATATTATTATATTATATATATATATATATATATAGTATATATATATATATATATATATATATATATATTTATATATATATATATATATATATATATATATATATATATATATATATATATATATATATATATATATATATATAAAGTTTTTTTTATAAAAATATATATATATATATATATATATATATATATATATATATATATATATATATATATATATATATATATATATATATATATATATATATATATATATATATATATATTTATGAAGGTGTTATGGTCGCTGTTAAAGAACCACCTTCATTAGCTGAAGACTAGATGATGTTGAAGAGAGTGAGCGGCGTTGTCGCGATGAATTGGCGTTTCATCCCGGGGGGCTGCATCGGTGGTGGTCGCAGCCCCTTCCACCAGACGCCACAGAACTCCCCCAGTGACAATGCCGTGAGCACACTCGAAAGGACGTCGGTCAGCTGTCAGATGAGAGCCAGGTGTGCACACATTAAAGCCACTGAGAAGGCTTCGACCACTCTGTACTCTTACGTGCAGTTGGTCTGCACCTGCAGTGAGAAGCACAGTACAGGCGTTACAGAATGACCGAACAGAGCAGCGCCCAGCAGAAGAAACTTGAATTGATGTAATGCCGCGTTGAACGATTGTGGTAAAACAAACTCTACAACGAAAATGTCTTACCACGGCGAACAACTTCTGAGAGAAGATGGGATGCTGGCTGGTTCGTTGTGCCACCCAGTGGCACTAGCCACCTGGTGGTCACCAATATGAAAAGGTAATGGTCGCTGCTGAAGAACCACCTTCATTAGCGAAGACTAGATGATTGATGTTGAAGAGAGTGAGCGTTGTCGCGACGAATTGGCGTTCGTCCCGGGGCCGTTTTGACTCATTTCGATGGTGGTCGTGCAGTCTCTTTCCCACCAGACGCCACAATATATATATATATATGTTATGCTTTACATATTACAAACATATAGATATATTTATAGATATATATATATATATATATATATATATATATATATATATATATATATATATATATATGTATGTCGCCAGCTTCCAAGCTAAGGGGATATATATATATATATATATATATATATATATATATATATATATATATAGCATATATATATATATATATATATATATATATATATATATATATATATATATATATATATATATATGAGTAGAGAGTATATATATATATATATATATATATATATATATATATATATATAAGAAAGAAGATTAATAAAAGAATAACATCAAAGAATGACAATTAAATGATTAATATGAAAAAAAATTATTTTATTAAAACAATAGAATATCAAATACAATATGCAATGATGGAAATTCACAATATAGAGCAGTTGCAAAATTGATGAAAGTAATTTCCTTTGGTTCAACGCAAATTTATCAACTACCGTTTGAATAAAATAATCATAATTGTCAAAAACAAATTTTCTGTGTACATTCATCACAGTCCGTTTAACCCGTCGTCTTCCATAGTACTTCGCAGCCAGGTCTTGATCCTTCGCAGAGTACTGGAAAGAGTGTTCTATTGTACTGGTGGTGCATGGTTGGGCGAGTAGTATATCATCAAAGCCTTTTTCGTTGACGGAAAGAAAGATTCAGTCTCCTTTAAGACTTAAGAGATAACAAAGATTTTGTTCTTCACTACTCAGTTTCTTGTCCCTCCAAATTTTGTACCAAAGTTCTAGCTCTTCTTCTTATGCCTTTTATGGTAAAACTATAAAATGAAGCTGTCTTTTTCCTTTAACTCATCGGATTGTTATGAGTGGCATGTGGAAAGGATGTAGATAAGTCAATGCAAGCAGGTGTATTTTCATTAGAAAACCGTAATTCCAAAGAAGAGGTTATGGAATCCAGATACGGAGTTATTAAGGATCTTCTTCAGAACTCCGTGGGATTTGTGCTGGATGGTTGCAACGGTGCTGCTGCCTACCAAATATCCGTGGTATATTCAGATCAAGTCCCAGTTGCTCAGCAATTTGATTAGCTTCTTTCAATACTTCATCGGTGATTTTTTATTCATCTTTCTGATGGCTCCTAAGCATTTCCACAATTTGTTGAATGCGTGTTTCTTTGAGACAATTTTCACCGGGGAGTTTTTACAGAGAGTCGAGGGGGGGGACATAAGTATAACTATAATTTACATAAAATTAAAGATAATGATATTCTTGTCACTTGTCAGCTAATCTTAGTCTTATTAGATACAGTCTTACTGAAATAGTAAATATCTGAAATATAACCAAATCTTTACTTGCAAAAATATAGCAATCTATTTGTGAAATTTATTGGGAAGTTAGATAAATAAAATAACATAAGGGTACGAGCAAACATTGTTATAAGAGAATATTATAATTAAAATATATATGAGTAATACTGACTTTTTCAAATAAGGAAATAGATCTTTGTAAAAATATATATATATATATATATATATATATATATATATATATATATATATAAAGAGTATATATATATATATATATATATATATATATATATATATATATATATATATATATATATATATATATATATATATATATATATATATATATATATATAAATAATACTTCGTACGCCGTAAACCCGACGTTAGGTACTTAGTAAGCTAGGGGTATTAAAGAAGTAAGTTTAAAGGAAATCGTATACGACGAGTTTTCTTCGTCGCAAACAAGTCTACTGTTTTTTATAGAAAATCCTCAGTTGAAATCTCAGACCCCTCGATGCTTATCATCATACAATGCATTAAGGTTTCTGGCAACATTTTATTTCTTGTCTTACTTAGTATTCGGTTCATAGTACTGAACCATCTTTCTACCGAGGCTGTCGTTACAGGAATGGACAAGAAAGATTTCACAGAGCTTTTGTAACTCGCAATATCCCACGTCCGCTTCCAATATTTTCGACAATGGACTTTCATCTGCTTTAAATATTTCGCTTTCGAGCATGAAATTGATATAAAAATTGAAGGATTTCAGGTCAGCTAGTACCCCATCTTCCGCATTAAGCATCGGAAATCTGTCAAAAATTTTCTAACTTCAATATCCGGTAAATTTGTTAATGACTGAAACGTCTCAAAGCGACTAGCAAATATCATTATATCAATTGATTTATCGTTGAACCTTTCTTCAATTTCTTCGCAGTATACTATCCCTATAAATGCATTTTTCTTATCTTCATCAGCAATCAGGCGCACCCTCAGATGCAAACTTTCCATTATTTCACACCACTTGTGGTGTCAATTATTGACGTCCCCACATTGATTTGCAATATTTTGCAGGTTCTTCCTGTAATTAGGGGGATGACTTTGGCCATACTAAATTTTTCTTTTTTTGCAAAACTCTTCCTTAAGTTTTCAAAATGCTTATAACTTTAATTTTATTTTGGTGGCACTTAAATCTTTTAATTTCTAAAATAATTGAAATGAGTAAATCTAATAAAACAAAAAACAAAAAAAAATATTTTTGGAAAACTTTTGTTTTAAATTATTTCGAAAGAAACTTCAAATGTTACAGTAATTCAAAAAATATTTTCCAATATTTGAAATGTTTACAATTTCAACACAAAATCAGACTCCAATTTTAATTAAATTTCGTCTAAAGGTTTTCCAATCAATGAATAATATACACTGGCCAAGTTTTATTGAGATCGCTTTATCAATTTCTGGTCAAATTTGAGGAATCAAGAAACTATTATTAGTGGAAAATTTCTTCAATCAATGCCTGTATCTCAATCAAAACTCATTCAGTTTGATCAAACAATAACAGCAGTGTGATGTTTAGGAGTATTATCGTTTAAGTTCGGATAAAAATCTAGAACCGAGAATTTGTTTTGCTCACAACCACGAAGTTCTTTTAATAACACTTTCGTTTATCAATTATTAGTAATTACCAAGTAAACTTGAGGTATTTATGAAGTTACAATCATAACTAGTTTGTGAATATAAGGGATTAAATTAAAATTCAACAGCCTCAGCAATATCTTTATTCATGTATTTATTTATATTTTATAAATTTTCATTTTAATTACATTTAAATTTTATTAATTTTGGTGGAATAAATTTAATTTAAATTTAATAATAAAAGTTATGAATGTAAGAGTTGCAACCAATTAGAACAAACATTTATAAGTCCATTCCTGGTCTAATTCTTTAATTTCAGTTATTTTTTGCAATGTTTTTGCAGAGCTCTTCCGTTTTTTATTCAGAACGATGAAAGCACAAATATTCAGTCCAAAGTCATTCCAATATCTGCTGAGAGAAATAAAATGAATCAATCTGCAGATGGTGGTATGCCTATCAGTATATAGATGTCAGTTTAGCAGAGTCTGACATCCTGCTAGAATGTGAGGGACAGATTCTGTTTCTTGGTCACACACACCATTTGTCGCTGATGTTCTCCCTTTCTATATGTTTTCTATGCCATCTTGTTGTTCGGTCTTGAGCGGCCATCATCACTCTTTCTTCTTCTGCCTGTAATCGTCCCCTCGTGAATATTTCCACAGATTTTTCCTTATCCATATAACTTTCGTCTATGATTTTCTTGTATTCCTTTGTCATTGCTTGTTGTCTCCACTGGTTTATATGTTTCATCTTCCTCTCTTGCTTCAAATTTCTTTTAATGTTTTAGTCTTTTCCTTTTTTTTTCTTCCAACTTTTGGCCTTGTTCAACTCTGTTTGTTCGCATTCAAGAAGTCCGTTTTCTTTTTAATTAGCGAAGTTGTTGTTGGTTTGTCACTTTCATGTTGTTACACCCATTGAAGGAAATTCGTTTTCTGCGCTCTGTAATAATCCAACCCCATTATTTCTCTCTTTGTATATGTACTCATTCCACCCAACCCCATGTTCCTCTAATGTTCTATGCAATATTCTAAAAACAAAATCTGTCTCCTTTTATATCATTTTGTGGGCAATTAAATACTTTTCTCGTTTTATATCAATCTTGTTCAGTGGTTCCTCCTGAACCAGTTCATCACCTGCACAACTGTAGCAGAGGACAAAGTTACAAGCCAATGTCTTGATGGCCTCATTTTTTATTTTATTCCTAGCACTTAATTCCGATTTTTAATATTGTTTGATTCTTTTTAATATTCTTTGTTCCACTTTTCTCCGACACCTCCACTCCTAGGATATTTATAAGTATTTTTCTTGTCTAAGTTGCCTCATGATGGTATCGTCAATTGATGTTTTACTCCGTTCTCTTCTCTCAGCTTTTGGAGGTTGAATGTACATTTATCTAGACCAAACCCATACATATATATCCTCAGAGAACTTCACTACCCACCTGCCGATTGTTTCGTGTGTTTGGCATATAATTTATGGTCATCCATATAAAACAGGTGGGAGAGATTACCTGCTTGATTTCTCGTTTACGTGTTAATTCTATATCTCGTTTCGTAATTCTATTTATTAGATTGTTTAAAGGGTTAATGGCCAAAATGAAGAGCAGTGGCGATAACGAATCCGAATCTTCCTGGAAGATACCTCTTTTTATGTTGATTTTTTCAACTTCAATCAGTCCCCTTTCATATTTTAGTTTTAAATTGACCCTCCATTGCCTCATTCCTTCTTTTACAAAATCTACTATTTTTTTTTATTTTTGTATATTTTTAATACTTCTATTATCCAGCTATGAGGAACACTGTCATATGCCTTCTTATAATCTATCCAGGTCATGCTTAGATGCTTCTGGTTCTTCCTACTATTTTCAAGAATCATTTTGCCGATTAATAATTGGTCTTTTGTGCCCATACTATTTCTGATGCATCCTTTCTGTTCTTCGTTTATTATATTATTATTTTCTACATGTTTGTATATTCTAGATGCTATTATTGCTGTTAGAGTTTTATATATGATAGGTATATTTTGTATATTTTGTTGGATTTTTAGTTTCTTCAGATTTTGGTATGAGGTTAGTGTCTCCTATTGTCAGCCATTCTGGAATGGCTTCTCTTCCATTTATCAATTTGTTTATACATTTTGTTAGGGGGCTGATGAGTATACTGTGACCTTCTTTAGCCATACATTCTGGACTTTATCAGTCCAGGTGCTTTCCAGTTATTGAGCTTCACGAGGACGTCCTTTACTTCTTTCTGACTTATTTCCCCAAATTCCATTTCATTAATATTATTTATTTGCGGGTCATTCACTATTTCTTCCTTCCACTCCGCTTCATTGTTATGATGTCTTTCGTCTTCGTAGATGTTTTTCCCAACTCTTTCAATTTCTTTTCTTGTAGGTTCAGTGACTTCGATTTCATCATTTCCCAGTTTTCTGTACAATCTTCCAGGATCTTGTTTAAACATTCGATTTTGTTCTTTCTGTTTTTCGTTTCTTTCGTATCTTCTTAACCTTTTACTTTTTGTTGCAAGACTTAATTTTCTTCTAGTGATCGCATGAACTAATTTATTGCCTTGTCTAACTCTTTCTCTTCTTATTATATTTTGTACTAGTCTTATTGCTATTTATCTCAATTGATTTTTCTGAAATGACGTTAAAATGGAAATCTCCTTTCTTAACTTTAGTATTTCTTTCTCTAGTCTAAATTTCCAGGGTTTGATTCTCTCTTTTCCGGTTCCTCTTCTCTCCTTCATCACTCCAACTCCCATGTTATCCGCTATGGCTCGACCTACTGAATAATATAGTCTGTTGAGTTCTGTAATATCACAATCAATTGGTAATATTCTTGGTAGGACTCTGTTGACTATTCCAATCTGTTTATTCATTTCAAAGTAATTATTTATTTTATTTATTCGAGTCTTTTTTTATTCAATTCCCTCTATCAGATCTATTTCTCTGTAATGAGCTATTTTCTGTAGCATACCATCAAGTTGTTCTCTTGTGTATTGGGTCTCTTCCTTTTCTCTATTTTCCTCATTGTTATTTTGTTCAATATTCAGAGGTTCCTCTTCCCTTCATCACTTACATTTTTCTTTATCCATGAGTTCATTATCTGGTTTTTCAGTTATCCATAATTCAACTACATCCACTATATCTGTCTCCTCTCTGTTGTCTTCAATGTCTCTCGAAGGCAGGGTGTTATGAGTAAAATATATTTCCTCTGCTTCGTTTCTCTCTTTTTCACCTTCCTGGTTTTTGTTCGTCTTTGTTTTTTTCCCTTCTCTTATTTTCCTATTTCCTTGATACAATGCTCCCCTATTCTCTTGTATTTTCTGAATAGTTTCTGGTGTTAGTTGGAGATCTTTTTCCATTATTTCTCTTGGTTGATCTTCGCTTGTTGGGAGTATGGCTTTCTTTTTTTTATTTTAGGATGACCATTTTTTTCCATATTTAAATCTATATTCCATATAATTTTTTTTTTTTTTTTTTTTTCTCCCTTTCAAGGGGTTATTAGAAGATCTATAGGTCTTTAGATCTTAGGTGTCCGTGGTCAAACCTTGACCATAAGGACATTCCAAAAAGATTTTTTACCCAAATCCCAACACAAGTCGCAAGATTGCAATGCTCTTTCTTACAACCATTACGCTCAGTTCCAGTGTGTTGACAGATACTGGGAGCTTCCCCATTTATAAGACTTCTTTATTACACCCAGCGTTCCGACTATTATTGGAATCACCATGATGTCATTGGTGTTCCACATTCTTCTGATTTCGTGTTTGAGTCTTTGATATTTTATCTCCTTTTCCCTTTCATATGCCACCACGTTATTATCATTTGGGACTCTACTTCTAATATAAACAATTCTGATCTCTCTTTATCTTGACTACAAATGTCCGGTCTATTATGACGACTACTACATCCGTTAGACGACAGAACTGCTAGAGTAAGCAGTACCTTCTCGTTTTCTTCCATTTCGGATTGTGTTTCAATAGCTGCCTGCTTCTGTCCCCTGATATTATACCCTTGGCACAATTCTATGGATCAACCTTGCAAATGGTGTTATGCCTTTCAGTGTATAAATGTCTATTTAGTAAAGTCTGACATCCTGCTAGAATGTGAGGGACAGATTCTGTGTCTCGGTCACACACTCTACATTTGTCGCTGATGTTCTCTCTTTCTATATGCTTTCGATGCCATCTTGTCCTAATTGTTCTATCTTGAGCAGCTATAATCACTCTTTCCTCTTCTGCTTGCAATCGTCCCCTCGTGAGTATCTCCACTGATTTTTCCTTATCTATATAACTTTCGTCAATGATTTTCTTGTATTCTTTTGCCATTGCTTGTTGTCTCCACTGGTTTATATGTTTCTTCTTCCTCTCTGCTTCGAATTTGTCTTTTAATATTTTTGTCTTTTCCTTCCCACCTTTGACCTTGTTCCACTCTAATGTTGTTCGCATTCATGTAGTCCGTTTTCTTTTTAATTAGCGAGGTTGTTGTTGGCTTGCCTCTTTCATGTTGATACACCCACTGGAGGAATTTGCTTTCTGCGCCTTCCAGGTATTGGCCCAACCCTATTATTTCTCTTTTGTATATGTAGTCTATTTCCACCAACCCCATGCCTCCTTCTCTACGTTCCGTGTACATTCTAGACAAAATCTGTCCCCTATATATCATTTTGTGGGCATTTAACATTTTTCTTGTTTTAATATCAATTCTATTAAGATCTTCCTGGAACCAGTCTATCACTCCGCAACTGTACAGGATGACAGGTACAGCTAGTGTCTTAATGGCCTCTATTTTGTTTTTAGCACTTAACTCCGATTTTAATATTGCTTTGGTTCTTTTTAAATATTCTTTCTCCAGCTTCTCTTTCATCAACTTATGTTCTACCTTCTCCGATTCCTCCACTCCCAGATATTTATAAGTATTTTCCTGCTCCAATTGCCTTATGCTGGTGTCATCAATCGTGATGTTTTCACTCTCCGTTCTTCTCCCTTTCCTGAGTGTAAGGAAAGCATTTTTTTCCTGTCTGATTATATTTTTATTTAAATCTATATTCCATATAATCCATTTTGATGCGTAAGCATATGTGTTTTTAAGTGTCCTTTATGATTACACTCATAGTCACACACAGAACATTTAAATAATTTTTTTCCTCATCCTCGAAAAGGTATTTAAACCTAAGACCTAAGGATGAGGGATTTTCTTCACCCTGTTCTGAACATGGGCCTGAAGTAGAATGGTGGCACCCCTAGCTACCTTCAGCGGAGTCCTGGGCTGATTCCCTCCAGTGGACAACTCACCATCCAATGGAAAACGCGTCACCTGAATTCATTTCTGTCAATCACCTGTCACCCCAAGCTGCTCAGATTCTCGCCGAAGAAGCCGACCTGTCGGAACTGGTCCTGCTTTAAACCAGCCCAACAGCGTAAGCGAATCAGTTTGACGTACGGGGAATCGAACTTTCATTACTCGGGGAACTAGCAATGAGAGACGGAAGAGAAGGATTTCGGGGAGAGGCAGATGTGCGGAAGAGGAACATCCGAAAACCCAGGGAAGGGTGAGAAGCATCCGCCCTGGAAAACGGAAGTCACCACACTGACCCCAGTACCATGAACCGGAGTTGCTGGTCTTTTCCCCCAGACAATTGTATTATTTCTCTCGAAAAATTCGAGGTGTACGAAATTTATTGATGATGGATCCAGTGAACTGTGGTAAGCATTTCACCCACCTGACAACCCACTTAATGGAGGGTCTGTTTTTTCAATTTGTTGTTTCTGAGCTCTAGGACTGTAGGACCCTTTCTGCCTACACTCATAGTTACACTCAGAAATATTTAAATACTTATATTTTGATGCGTGGCATGTGTAATTTTAAGTTCCTTCCGATTTCTCACACTCATAGCTCATGAATTTTAGATATTTATATGAATTTTATATTTTCATTTAAGCATGTGTAATCTTAAGCTTCTTTTCTCATTACATTCATAGTCACACTCAGAACATTTAAATAATTTATTTTTTGATGTAGCATGTCTTTTTAAAAACTGCCTGAGTACACCATAGCCGCCACCTGTGAAACACAAATAATTTATTTTTGAAGAGGCACAGGTTCTTTCTTTTCTTTCTGATTACACTCCCCTAGTCACACCCAAAACATTAAATAATTTATATTTTGATGCGTATACAAAAGCTTTTAGGTATCTTTTCTGATTACACTACATTCATAGCCACACTCAGAACATTTAAATAATTTTTATATTTGATGTAAGCATGTGTCTTGTTGCTTTTTTCTCATTACATAATGCATAGACAATAATTCAGAACATTTAAAATAATGTTATATTTTTGATGCGTAAGGCTGTGTGTTTCAGGTATCCTTTCTGATTACACCCATAGCCACACCAGAAATTACTAAATAATTTTATATTTTTGATGTAAGTAATGTGTCTTCAAGTGTCCTTCTAGATTTTCAACCCATAGTCACACTCGAACATTTAAATAATTTATATTTTGAACATTATGTGAATCTTAAGTACTTTTTCTGATTACACTCATAGTCACACTCAGAACATTTAAATAATTTACTATTACTGTGAATTAGCAGATGAGAGTTTTCTTTGTAGATTACACCATAGTCTGCCACTCTCTGAACATTTAAATAATTTATATTTTGAACATCATGTATTTTTAAGCTTCTTTTCCGATTACATCATAGCCACAATCAGAACATTTAAAACAATTTTTATATTTGATGAGGCATGTTTCTAGGCATGTTTTCCTGACTGCACTCATAGCCACTCCAGAAATACTTAAATAATTTTAAATTTTGATGAGCAAGTGTGTTTTTAAGTTTCCCTTCCAATTACTTTCAGTCACACCCAGAACATTTAAATAATTTTATATTTGATGCGTAAACATGTGTAATCTAGTTTTTCCAATTACATTTTAATTGCACTCAAAACATTTAAATAATTTAATATTTCTGGAGTTAGCAGATGAGAGTTTAATTGGTCTTACGATTGCTTTCTACAATCACAAGTAACATTTAAATTTTTTTATACCAGATGACTTTTCAAACTCTTCATTACTTTCACAATTATTTTTATAATCCTTTTTCACACAATTCTTGACGTTTGATAAATCCCTTGGAAAGTCCTTTCACCCTTGAACCTTTTCTTCCCTGGACAAAACTGCAATGTGAGGGTCTGTCTGAAACAAAAAATAAAATAAAATTATATGAATGTAAAAGAAAATTCAAAAGATATTGTTATGCAGCATATATATATATATATATATATATATATATATATATATATATATATATATATATATATATATATATATATATATATATATATATATATATATATATATATATATATATATATATATATATATATATATATATTTCTTTTCTTTCTTTCTTTATCTTCCTTTATTTTCCCAAGAATGGAGGAAGGTGCGTGACGAGCATCGGAAAAAGAAAGTAGTAGAAGAGCATGACATAAGTCGAAAAGAAAGCCCAGCCTTTACCGCCCCCTCTGTCCATTAATTAGCGAGAACTCATCGCAGTCAGAAAATCCACCCTAAAGCTTTATGGACAGCGATGGACCCCTCACTATGGTAGATCGTCAGTAAGGGTTCATCCCTTGCCCAGGTGGACCACAACCATGCCCCTCACAAATCCCCGGCCATTCACTCCTGTTATACACCTTTCTTTCTCGCCTCTACCAAACTCACATTTCTCTCCTTCTCTCATATTCGCTCACTGACTCAATCCACTTCTCTTCGGTCTCCCAGCCGGTCGGTTCCCAACACACCCTGCCACTATACATCCGTTTAACCAAACTGACTATCATTCATCCTTTCCACATGACCAAACCATCTCAAATATACTTTCATTTATTCTCTCATTTAGTCCTTTCTTCACAACACCACACAACCCTCTAATAAGTTCATTCCTCATTTCATCAATAATTCTTCTCACACCTACCATGCCCCTAAGATTGTCCATCTGAAACACATTGAACTTTAGATCTATACTTCTTGTATTCCAGACCATAGTCTCACTACCATGCCCAATAACACAGGTAACAACATGGGCCCTCATGTGTAAGACTCTAGCACTCAAGACTTAGTCCCTTACATTCACCAAGGATTTAATTGCACCAGCCACCTTCCTGCCATTCAACTTTTCCTACTACACTCTGCATCATCCGTTCCCCTTCTCTATCCAACATATACCCTAAATATTTAAACTTCAATTGCTCCAGCTGCTCACCATCTAACATAACTTCACACTGAGGACTGTCCTCACTCACAACCATAACCTTACTCTTATCTACGTTTACTTTCAAACCCCTCCTTTTACATACCCTGCCAAATCTCTACCAATCCTTCTCAAACTCTCTTTTCAGATTCAAGCCACACAGAACCAAATCATCCGCATGTAATAGGCACCATCCACTCATCTCCATTCTCCTTTAACACCACTTCCTGCCATCCCCACCTCGAATTCTTTTCATAACCCCATCCATATACAAATTGAATAACCAAGGAGACATAACAGAAACCCTGTCTCACTCCGCTATTAATCCTAAACCAATCACTCATTGAGACCATTTATTCTTACACACGCTTCACTACTGTCATACATACTTTTGATTTGATCCCATTAAGAATACTATCATTTGTTTATTACTAATACCTGCTATAAAGATACTATTAACTCTATCATACGCCTGTTGTAAATCCATAAAACCTAAATATAATTTATTCTTCTTCTCCCTCATTTGTTTCAATGTAAAGATTTGATCCACACATCCTCTACCACTCCTAAACGCACCTTGTTCTTCACCAATCAGTCCCTCAGTCACTTGACGACTCACTTTTTCGACCAAAATACTAGCATATACCTTCCTACAATAAACACTCAATAAACTTATTCCCCATAATTTCTACAGTTCCCCTTACCTTACCCTTATATAAGGGTACTATTACCGCTCTCCTCCAATCCCTTGGAACTATACCCTCCATAAACGCTTTATTACACAACTTCCAAATCCAATCAATCACCATCTCGCCTCCGCTCTTGATCATTTCACTAGTAATTTCATCTATACCTGCAGATTTACCATTCTTCAACTTTCTCACTCTACCCATTACCTCCTCCTTACTAATAACCTCATCCCCAAAATACCTATTCCTTCTTGCACCATCAAAACCACACACATTCACTAACACCTCATCATTACTGTTAATATTGTGCAGATTTTCGAAGTGTTCTTTCCACACTCCCCTCACATCCATTTCATCAGTTACAAAAGCACCATCCCTATTCTATTATTTAAGCAGATTCCCCTTATTCTCATTCTTAACCTTTCGTGCTTCCTTCCAGAAGCTTCCCTATTCCCTTGTATGTCCTCATTCATCCTCCTTCCAAACTTGTTCATTTAATTCTCTTGTTTTCTCCTACGAATGCACCTTTTAGTATTTCTTTTTCCTCCTTATATAATTCCCAACATCTTTTTTTAAACTTCATCATTTGCTTTAGTACATTCAACCATGCTTCTTTTTTTACCTTTAAACCGTTTTCATCACCTCTTCATTCCACCATCTGCTGTTAACATTCTTACTTCCTAATTTTAGCACATCTACACACTTCCTTGCACTACTAACAATTGCTTCCTTTATTTGCCCCCAGATTTGTTCCTTGTATCAACTCGTTCACATTTAACCGATTTACTAGCGAGCGCTCTTACATACTTATCCTTATTGTCTTGTTCACTTAACTTCTCACTCTTAATTTTACCTACTTCCTTTCGTATCACCTTCCTCTCCATCCAAGCCCCACTAACTTAATTTTACATAGAACAGCATAATGATCCGATAATCCCATTCCTAAACCTCTCACTGATTTAACATTCAACACATACTTCAACATCTCCTTCACCAACACAAAATCAATCATACTTTTCACTTCGATACCATCTCTACCTACACCAACTCTAGTATATATATATATATAATATATATTATATATATATATATATATATATATATATATATATATATATATATATATATATATATATATAATATATATATATATATATATATATATATATATATATATATATATATATATATATATATATATATATATATATATATATATATATATATATATATATATATATATATATTATGGATGTACCAGAACCTCTTTTTTTTGTGTTCTGTCCGGCGGGAACTATCCCTGAACTTCTTTCTTTTATTTTTTCAATAATCTTTATTAATAAAATTTTAGAACTTGCTTTTTCTTTTTTTCAGTTCGGGTTTTGTTTCTGAAGCATAAAATAATGAAGAAATGGATATATGAGAACAACATCAAAATAAATGACCTTTGACTTATATTTGAAAACTTTTAACATGAAATAATATTTTCACACTCGAGAACCGGTAGCTTTAATACTCTAGAACGGGGTTGGGGATTTTTTTGAGATTTTTTTTTTTTTTTTTTTTTTTTTTAGACAGATTGCTTTTTTAATTATTATTTTATAAAATTAGTTAATAATCCATTGTCTAATTAATAATAAGTTTATTAAATACAATTATTTTTTTTTTCTAAATTTTAAATTATATATATATATATATATATATATATATATATATATATATATATATATATATATATATATATATATATATATATATATATATATATATATATATATATATATATATATATATATATATATATATATATATATACAAATGATTTTCAAAATTGAGGAGAAGAAAGAATTATATTTAGGTTTTATGGATTTGCAACAGGCGTAAGGATAGAGTTAATAGGGAAGCTTTGCAGGTAATAGTGATATATGGTGTTGGTGGTAGGCTTGAATGAAATCAAAAGTATATGACGATAGTGAAGCGTGAAGAATAATTGGTGTCAATGGTGATTGGTTTAGGATTAATATCGGAGTGAGACAGGTTGTGTTATGTCTCCTGGTTATTCAATTTTTGTATATGGATGGGGTTAAGGAAAGAATTGAGGTGGGATGGCGTGAAATGGTGTTAGAAATGATGGAGAATGGAGAGATGGAGGGTGCCCTACCTATTATATGCGGATGATTTGTCTCTGTGTGGCGAATCTGAAGAGAGTTTGAGAGGATTGGTAGAGAGATTTGGCAGGTATGTAAAAGGAGGTTTGAAAGTAAACGTAAAAAGTTATGTTATGGTTGTGAGTGAGGACAGTCCCTGGTGTGAAGTTATGTGATAAGCGAGTGTGCTGAGCAAGTGTCTGAGTTTAAACATTTAGGATATGTGGATGAGAATTGAACGGATGATGCAGAGTGTAGTAGGAAAGTTGTGGAAGGGTTGTGAAGGTTGCTGGTGCAATTAAAATCAATCGTTGGTGAAATGTAAAGGGACCAAGTCTTGAGTGCTAGGGTCTTGCATGAGGGTATGTTGTGCTACCTGTGTTATTGTATGGTGGTGAGACTATGGTCTGGAATAAGCAAAGTAGATCGCCCAATGTGTTCAGATGACAATCTTAGGGGTGTGTTAGGTGTGAGAAGAATTAATAAATGAGGAATGAAACTTATGCCAGTGTGTGGAAGAAAGGGGTAAGTCAAGAGAATAAATGAAAGCATGTTGAGAATGGTTTGGTCATGTGAAAGGATGGATGATAGTCGTGTTGGTTAAGCGGATGTATAGTGGTGGAGTTTGTTCGGAACCGACCGGGTTGGGAGACCGAAGGAGAGTGGATCAGCCTGGTGAAACAAATGTCTGAAGGAGAGAAATGTGAGTTTGGCAGAGGCGAGAAATAAAGGTGCATGATAGGAGAGAATGGCGGTTTTTTGCTGAGGGAGCATGGTTGTGGCCCACCTGGGATAAGGATGAACCCTTACATTGACGATTTAATATAGTGAGGGCCCGTCGCGGTCCTGGCTGAAGCCTTGATTCTTCTGTTCCGTGACGAGTTTTCACTACTAATGGTACAGTGGGCGGTGGGCGTTTATTCTTCTTTTCGACATTTGTCATATTCTCCTACTGCTTTTCTTTTCCGATGCTTCTTCGCACCCTACTCCCAGTCTTGGGAAGAAGAGGTAGTAAAGAAAGAAAGAAAGAATATATATATATATATATAGAGAAAGAGTATATATATATATATATATATATATATATATATATATATATATATATATATATATATATATATATATGTTATTATCTTCTTTATCTTCCTTTATTTTTCCAAGAATGGGAGTAAGGTGTGTATGACGAGTAACGGAAAAGAAAAGTGTAGAAGAGCATGACATAAGTTGCGCAAAGAAAGCCCAGCCTTACCGCCTCCCTCAGTACTAATTAGCGAGAACTCATCGTAGTCAGAAAATCTGTTCCTAAGTTTATGGGGACAAAGGATGGACCTCACTATGGTAGATCGTCAGTGTAAGGTTCACTTTGGCTCCAGGTCACAACCATACCCCCTACAACTCTCTGCCATTCACCCTGTTATACACCTTTCTTTTCGTCGCCTTTACCAAACTCACATTTCTTTCCTTCAGATTACTGTTCACCGACCAATCCATTTTCTTTCGGTCTTCCACGGCCTGTTCCCCAACACACCTCCAATTATGGCTAATCCGCTAACCAACCGACTATTATTCAATCCTTTCCACATGACCAAACCATCTCGATCATACTTTCATTTATTCTCTCATTTACCCCCTTCTCCACACCACAATAATCTCTCTAATAATGCTCTCCACTCTCATTTATTAATTTTTCCTACACCTACCATGCCCCCTATACTGTCTATCTGAAATCACATTGAACTTTTAGATCTATAATTTTATTCCAGACCATAGTCTCACTACCACAATAACACTAGGAACAACATACCTCATAAGACTCTAGTGCACTTCAAGAATTAGTCATTTTTCATTCACTAACTATTTAATTGTACCAGCAACCTTCCTGCCATTCACAACTTTCCTACTAAACTCTGTAATCATCCGTTCCCTTCTCATCCAACACATACCCTAAATATTTAAACTCAGACAATTTGTTCCAGTTGCTCACCATCTTAACATAACTTCACAATTGAGGACTGTCTCCTCACTCACAACCACAACCTTACTCTTATCTACGTTTACTTTCAAACTCCTCCTTTACACACCCTGCCAAATCTCTCTACCAATCCTTCAAACTCTCTTTCCGATTTACTCACACAAACCAAATCATCTGCATATATTAGGTAGGCACCCTCCACTTATTTCCATTCTTCATCATTCTAACACCATCTTGACACACCCCAATTCCTAATTCTTTTACAACCCCATCCATATACAAATTGAATAACCAAGGAGACAAAACACAACCCTGTCTCACTGTTAATACTAAACCAATCACTCTTGACACCATTTATTCTTACACACGTCTCACTATCGTCATACATGCCTTTGATTCCATTCAGAAGCCTACCACCACCACCACCTGCATATCACTACACCTGCCATAGAGCTTCCTATTAACCCTATCATACGACTGTTGGTAAATCCATAAACCAAATGGCTAATGATCTTTCTCCTCATTTTCAATCAATTGTTTGAATCAAAGATTTGATCCACACATCTCCTCTTCCACTCCCAAACGCACCTTGTTCTTCTCAATCAGTCCTTCGTCACTCGACGCACTTTTTCAACCAAAACACCAGCATATATCTTCCCTACAATACTTAATAAACTAATTCCCCTATTTCTAATTGTTCCCTTATCTGCCTTTACCCTTATATAAGGGTACCATACTGTTCTCCTCCAATCCTTCGGAATCATACCCTCCATAAACGCTTTATTACACAATTTCCAAATCCAACAATATATATATATATATATATATATATATATATATATGTATATATATATATATATATATATATATATATATATTAATATATATATATATATATATATATATATATATATATAACGACATCCCTTACCAAAACACAACCCCTAACACCTTCACTCTATTCCCCGACACATTAATAAAATCCCAATCCTGTTCCACCTCCTGAACAGGACCACTTATAACATTGATTAGTAGAGGCGAGAAGAAAGGTATAGCAGGAGTGAATGGCGGGGTTTTGTATAGCATTTGGTTGTGGCCTAACTGGGCCACAAGGGTTGAACACTATACTGGACGATTTACCGAGTGAGGTCTGTCGGGTCCCGTGAAGCTCTAGGGTGGATTTTTTCTGTCTGTGACGAGTTCTCACCAATTAATGGTACAGAGGGGGGTAAGGCTGGACTTTCTTTTCAACTTTTGTCATATTGAAACTCTACTGCTTTTCCTGATGCATGACATCGCACCCACCCCCAGTCTTTGGGAAAGAAAGTAGATAAAGAAGAAGAAGAATATATATATATATAGTATATATATATATATATATATATATATATATATATATATATATATATATATATATATATATATATATATATATATATATATATATATATATATATATATATATATATTATATTACTACTTAGGAGACTGTTATATCTTCTCATCCAAATACTGAGGTCCCCATTTAGGTTGGTTTCAATGTAATACAACACTGAATGGTTAGTCGTCCTCATACTGATTTAGGGTGGGGAGGATATCGGAATCATTTAGCATTCTCAACGATCTGCAGCAACTAATTAAAGAACCCAAAACACACATTCCGGATCGTCCCAACCAATCTTGAACACACTTGACCAATGTTTCACCACTAAGTCCTTCATAAATACACCACCTTCGCTCTATTGGTAAATCTGACGACAACCTTATATCTCTTAATTTTAATACTTTCTCTTCAACAGCTCCATCCTGGGTAAAAAAACGTTTTTTTCAAATCATGTTTTTTTCAGGAAAAAACATGTTTTTTTCATGTTTTTTTGTTTTTTCATTAAATGTATTTTTTAAAAACATAAAGAGGCTAATATGATATTTCACTTGAGTATTTTCATTTCTTCAAATAGGAGGATACCTGAAATTAAACAAATATTCCATTTTCATTTATAAAATAGCAGAACTACCTTTCTCTTATATTTTATCAATTGTTTTCGTTACAATTTATAGTAGGTTGTAGCCTGCAGACTAATGTTTGAAGGCTTCTACTTACTAATTTTACTATGTATTTACATTTGTATCATATAATCATATTTATAATTTACTTTTAAACATTAATGTATTTTATATTTATATAGGAATGAGTCTGAATGACAAAACTCAAAAGTGACTTAAGGCATGCAAATGAAATAATAAAAATATTGAAATTAAAATTATACCCAGATTGTAAATGAAGGAGGATGAGTGAATGACTAAATTCAATATTTGGCTTTGGAATATCAACTTTTGATTCACTAATCAATAGTCCTCACTCCCCAGTCACTACTGTCAAGCTCATTATCACTGGGATCTTTAGGACTGTGCCAGCATTTAATTTTGATATGACTGATGTCTGATAGTCTCAGAGTCATATGGAAGTATTGTGTGTGAGAATGACAGTGAGAAGGGAGCAGGCAAACAGGATTCTAAGCTTAGCTGCCTTGTGCATAATCATCTCTCTCAGTTGGCAAATTTCTTTCAGAATTTCCTAGTTCTAGATTATGAGTAATAATACTGGTTTTGCAACGTCTACACAACAAAGTTACATTTCATGCGAGGGCCTTTCCTACCTTTTATTTTAAAAAGAAGTCACACGACTTTTTTGCACGTGGCATTTCTATTCTGATTAAATATTTATGATAAAAATGTTACTGAAAGCTGAAACAAGAGTAAGAAAACATTAATGAAGGACAACAAAATATTATAAATATCAAAATTCAGAATATAAAATAAAAATATGGAAAACCCATAAAATTTTTTAACACAAACTCAGGGGCTTCCACGAAATTGGAACCCAAAAATGTCCAAATTAGAGCATATTTGCTAAAACTTATAATAAAATTGTTCAAACATGTAAATTTCACAACTTAATGAAAAAAACGAAAAAACAAATTTTTACTCTTTTCAGGTTGTATTTTTCTCATGAAACGAGTTTCTTGTTTTTTTCCTTTCCCACCCCAATCCTGCCCTACGCGTTTTTTTCTGGCACTTTGATCGCGTTGCTTCTACACCAACTATAATTGGAATGACTACTTTTTCTGGTGACGCTTCGACTTCTTCCGAAGGTGGAGCTGTAATCGTTGATGGATGAGCAGGTTCATTCTCTTCTTCGACTAAATCTTTCTCCTCATAATCCATGGTTCGATCGTGTTTGTTCTTTGGCCGTCATTCAGGTTAGAGACAGTGTGTATCGGGTGAGGAAAATTCTCGTTCTCCTATTACTCTTGCTAATTTTCATTCAGCTAGAAATCATTGCAGGATACTCTTCGACGAGCAAAGTGGGCTTTCATCAAACGAGTGCGCTAACCTCCTTGGTTCTCCCACTGACAAATCTTGGTCTCTTGCCAAAAACATCCCAAACAACTTCTGTAAATCCCCTCCCTGCTCGACCCTGATGGTACTGTTGCTAATTCTCCAACTGAAAAGGCCAATCCTTGGCCTCTATTTTCTCTAACTCAACCCTTGACGATTCTGGCATTCCTCATCCTCCTCCTTCTCCCTCCCAGGTGTCCTATGCCTTGCCTGTGATTACATTTGACCTGGGTGCATGGGCTCCTGAAATCAACGAAGTTAGGAAGGCGGTGGCCCGGATGGCATTCTCCCCGAGTTTTGAGGGAGTGTTTCCGTGCTGGCCCCTCCTTTCGTTCAACTATATTCTCTATGTCTCACTACATTCTCCTCAGTGTTGGAAGCACACAATGTCCAACCCATTCCGAAAAAGAGTCGCCCTGATCCTTCCGCCATCGCCCCAGCTCTTACTATTCTATCTAAGATCTTTGAAACTCTTCTCAACTCTCATTTCTTAGATCATCTGGAATCTCATTCACCTTCTTTCTGATCGCAGTACGGCTTTCGATGCTCGAGGTCTACTGGCGATATACCTTCCTATCTATTTTACTGATTTATGGTTTTTCCGTCCTCAGGAACTACAGGAGACTTGGTGGTGGCGCTTGACATATCCAAAGCTTTCGACCGGGTATGGCACGCGTCATGCTCTCCAAGCTCTCCTCCTTTGGGTTTCCTCCTTTGCTTACTTATGTCTAGTTTTCTTTAAAATCGCTCAATATCGGCTGTTGTTGATGGGGCGACTTCTTCTTTTTCTGTCAATAGTGGTGTTCCTGGTTCTGTCTTATTTCTCCTACTTCATTCTACTTTCACAATGATCTTCCCACCCTGCACATCTAACTCTATTCACCATATGCCGATGACTCGACCCTTCATTCTTCAACTCATTTCCAATTCTGCTCCTTCTTTTACTTCTAGAATTGCCTCTCGTCCTGATCGATCTTAATATTACAAATTGGATATTAATATTCTGATTTTCATTTGTTCACAAAACCTCAACGAGTTTCAAATCGATATTAACACAAAATAATAATAATAATAATAATAATAATAATAATAATAATAATAATAATAATAATAATAATAATAATAATAATAATAATAATAATAATATTCTGTTCCCTTAATATGTTTCTAACTTGAGTAAAAAAAAATAAAAGAATCAACATACATCTACATATTTAGAACTTGACTTCTCCGCAATCGATGGATTCTCAGATTTTATGATTTCCATGTCAACAAGTCCTCTTCATTAACCCAAATTTTAACATTTGATTCCTCCATTTCTGACTTTATTGATGAATTTTGGTCTAATTCTTCATTTTGAATGATACCTGGTAGAGCCAAGTTTGTTTCATTGTTGGGAAAGATCTGAAATTAAATAAAAAGATTTAAGTAAGCCTAAAGGAATGTTATACAACCAAATATCAAGCCAAATTGAACTAAAGATCCAAGGAAAAGAGGCAACTTACTTGAGGATCAATCAAAAACTCTCCAGTCAATAGAACTAAATTGAGATGGATTTGAGCGGAGTCCTGATTGACCAATACTTAAAATAATCATTTTACTGAAAGATGAATGCAAATAACTGCAAAATTTCAGATGAAGGAGTTCATGTATTGAAGAGGAGTTCAAAGGAAAGAAATCATATAAGATAAGTAGTGGGAAGGTTCAAACAATAGAGATTGTTTGGATTGGTAGAGTAGTGTATAGGTATATTTGTAATATGTAAATATTAATATATTTAAAGTATGTATATTTCTCTTTTTAGGGATTTGTATTACGAGTGCCCATGGCCTAAGATCATTTTAGGACATTATTTCATTTAAGTAAATTAAGTTTATTATAAAAGCTAATTATAAAGTTTATCTATGACAATAAAAATCGTAACACCAAGTCAAGAACAACTGCCCAGAAAGTGAATGTGCTGTGGATAATAGTCCATTTGAACTATAAATGTTGTGTTATTTATGGCCATATTTAAGACTGATTGTTTCGTAAAATAGACTTCCTTTTTGACGACTTTTCCACCAAACAAGGTAATACTTTACATTATTAAACTCTAATTCTCATATTTGGGATAATTAGGCTAAACTATCATCTTAGATAATAACATTACGTAAAAAAAAAAAAAAAAAAAAAAAAAAAAAAAAAAAAAAATTGTCTTTGCTTTGAAAGCATATTTCCTAATTGCTTGTGTAGAAAGCACAGAAAAATTATAATAACATTCCCTTCAAACTTTGCTTATGTTACCTTGACATTGCTGTTTTCAAACTATGTGCATTTCAGAGAAAATAAAATTTTTTTAAATACACAAATTTTTATTTCTTGAACGTTCTGGCAACTTAAATGAAGAAATAAAAACAGAGAATGTAAGCTCATATCAATATATTTAGTTGAATAGTTAATCAGTCTTCTAGTTGCTGTTCAAGTGGACATACTGTTGTCTTTGTGCATTCAGCACAGATGGCATCAAGAGGTTGCAAATATCAGGCAAACACATTTTGTTAAGTCTGCAGTGAATTTATAAAGACACGAGCAAAAAGTACCCTGTGAATACATCAGCAAAATGTGCAAGGCCTATAAGGCATATTTTGGCATGCCTGTTGGGGACAACAGACAAGCAGTGGGCATCTCGTTTCACCTGCAAACTTTGCAAAAGAACTCTAGAAGGTAATATATATAGCTCTACCTGGGAGTTGTTATATATATATATATATATATATATATATATATATATATATATATATATATATATATATTATTATTATTATTATATATATATTATTATTATATTATATATATATATTAGTGATGGTACGATTAAGCATTCGCACATTATTAAAGATCCGGCATCCGCCGCTTTGCCCTGCGGATGTTGCATGGATATTTATTGTCGAGATTGGATAACAGAAATTTATAATAAAAACACTGGAAGATGAATTGAAACTAAAATTATTAAATGAGAGACATGTGACTCAACTCTCAACTGTGTAATGACGACTCATGATCTCACAGCATGAAAGTCATAATAATTTGAAACAGAGTCAAATGAGATTAGGGATGCCAAAAATCAGCGCCTTACAGCTTCTGTCTCCAAATGAATACCATTAATCTTAAAGCTAAGGAAGCATTTTGAACTATCTAAAATGAAATGATGACTGTTTAAAAAGAATGAAAGATGTAATAAAACTAGAGCTAAAAATAAAATCTAAAGAACCAACACCTTCTACAAGTAAATCAACAACATATTCACTGGAAGAATTTCTACAGTCCATTATTGATGAAGAAACACACGCATCAAAGATGAAGTGTAAAATGATTGAAAACTGTCACCAAGAAAACGACTAGATACAAATGATGATCTTATCAGTTATGGAAAGTTACAAAATGTTTACCCACGTTTAAGTAAACTTGCAAGGAAATACTTGGCCTGTCCTCAAGTGAGAGTATTTAGTAATGTTGGGCTAAAATATGATAAAAGAGAAATAGACTCTTTGTAAGAAAAGGCAGAAAAATTGATATTTTTCAAGCACAACCTTCCTATATTTGAATTTCAATACTAGGTAAAAAAGTATATAATCCATTGTAAAATCTCTTTCATTAAGGTTGGAGGTTGGGGAAAGAGGTTGGTGGAGTGCATTTGAGTTGGGTCCCTGTCCCGCACCCTGTAAGAATTTTATTAATAGATTGTTGCTAAAACTCGATATGTTAGGGTATATATATACATATATATATATATATATATATATAAATATATATCCTAACTTTTTAGATCTAGATATCTCTGTATCTTATCTATATATATGTTATATATATATATATATATATATATATCAAACATCCGCATCCGTGGATGGTAAAAATCAATCATATATATATATTATATATATCAATGCATAAATTTCGAAATTTATATATATATATATATATATATATATATATATATATATATATATATATATATATATATATATATATATATATATATATATAAAGATATATATATATATATAAATATATATATATATATATATATATATATATATATATATATATATATATATATATATATATATATATATATATATATATATATATATATATATATTAGGTACAAAAATCATAGTATCGTATCGGTAGTATCGGACATATTTGATGGTATCGGTATCGGTTAAAATGGTCGATATTTTTACTTTTTGGGTGAAAAAATTATGAGAAACTTTTAGATTCACTATAAATCTTTTTCGATATAGATAGCTAAGTTATGTTTTTTTTCCTCGATTTCCTTTTTAACTTAGATTTTTAGCCTTTCTCCAACTTGGTCTTTAGCTTAAAATTTACCTATTTGGACAGCTATTTAATTTATACTGATTTATCTACTTTTTTAGTTGATCAATAGTATTTTTTTTTGTAAGCAATTTAGGGTGTGTGAGTGAGTGTTTTAAACTTCTGGATTATTCATATTTTAGATACTTGCTGTAAATAGGGTTTTATTGTTTTAAAATTTAGGTTTCTTGCGCACGAATAAATTTTTCTCATTCTTTTGGTTTTTGTCTATTTGTTTCTGCCTGTTTTTTTTGTGATTGGCGCAGTGTGTGCGTAAGGATAGCAGATTTGCACAGGCGTGGCTTCTTTTGACTTTACCTATCATCAATGGTTTGCACCTAACTCTTGCATCCATGGAAATACCACCTCCTTAACTCTAAACTCTAATTTATGCTCTTGTTCGAGACCCAGATATTAAGAATCTATCTTCAAACCTCGCTGAATAAGGTCCAAACCATAACTTATTTTATACCTCTGGATTGAAGGGTGGAGTATGTGCCTATGTAAATATAAACATTCCTATAACACGTCTCGAGAATCTCGAATCCCCTAACTTCGATGTTCTGTGGCTTAAAATCTTTCTTCCTTCTACTTCAATATTCTTATGTTTCTGCTACTGTTCTCCTAACAGAACAGATTTTCATGCCTTTTTTTGAATATCTTACTACCTCTCACGAGACTGTTATATCTTCTCATCCAAATACTGAGGTCCTCAATTTAGGGGATTTAATGTATACAAAACCGAATTGTTGGGTTCCTCTCACTGATTTAGTTGGGAGGAAAGCCGAATCATTCAGTATTCTTAATGATCTGGAGCAACTGATTAAATAACCCACACACATTCGGATCGTCCCAACTCGATTCTTGAACACACTTGACCTATGTTTCACCACTAGTCTTTCTCTCTATAAATACAACACCTTCGCTCCTATCGGTAAATCTGACCACAACCTTATATCACTTAATTTAATACTTTTCCCTCCAACATCTCCATCCTGCCCATTGCGGTTTTTTCTGGCACTGATCGGGCCGATTGGGGCATTGCGCTGTTTCTACGCTAACTATAATTGAAGTGACTGCTTTGACTCTTAAGACGCTTTAGATTCTGCCGATAAAGTGGGAACTGTAATTGTTAATGGGATGAGCAGGTTCATTCTTCTTGGACTAAATCTTTTTCTCCTCAAAATCCATGGTTCGATCGTGCTTGTTCCCTGGCCATTCAGGCTAGAGACAATGCTTATCGGGTGTGGAAAATTCTCGTTCTCCTATCTCACTCTCGCTAATTTTTCATTCAGCTAGAAATCGCTTGCAGGATACTCCAAGAGCAAAGCTGACTTTCAATGTTTAAAATGCGCTGACCCCTTGGTTCTCCTACTGGACAAATCCCTGGCTCCTTGCCAAACATCTCTAACAATTCAAATCATCCGTTCTCCTTATTCGCCTCTGATGATTCTTGTTGTTAATACCCAACTGAAAAGGCCAACTTCCCATCTCTTTGGCCTCCCATTTTCCTCTAACTCTAATTCAACTCTGGACGATTCTGGTATTCCTTCCTCCTCCTCTCAGGTGTCTATGTCTTTACCTGTCATTTCATTTGATCGGTGCATGAGCTCCTGAAATCTATGAACGTTAGGAAGGCGGTGGCCCGGATGGCATTCCTCCTCCTCGAGTTTTGAGGAAGTGTGCTTCAGCTGACCCCACCCTCGTTCAACTATATTCTCTATGCCTCAATACTTCACTTTCCCTCAGTGTTGGTGCGCATATGTCCAACCTATTCGAAAAAAATGATGCTGCTCTGATCCTTTAACTATCGCCTCATAGCTCTCTACTTGTATTCTTTCTAAGATCTTGAAACCCGTCTCAACTCTCACTTTTTAGATCATTGGAATCTCCTTCCCTTCTTTCTGATTACCAGTACGGCTTTCGGTGCTCGAGATCTACTGGCGATATGCTACTCTCCTATCTAACTGATTTACGGTTTTCCGCCTCTAGAAACTAAATGGAAGACTTGTGGTGGCGCTGCGACACATCCAAAGCATTTGATCCTGATATGGCACGAAAGTCACTGCTCTCCAGCTCCCCCTCCTTTGGGTTTCCTTCTTCTCTTGCTTACTTATGTTCAGCTTCTTTCAAATCGCTTCAATGTTATTGTTGTTGATGGGGCCACTTCTTCTTTTCTGTCAATTGTGGTGTTCCTCAGGTTCTGTTTTTTATCTCCTACTTTATTCCTGCTTTTCAATGATCTTCTCACCCGTACAGATTTAACCTATCCACTATATGTCGATGACTTGACTTTCTTCATTCTTTCGACTCATATCAATTTGCCCTCTTTTACTTTAGAATTGCATCTCGCCTTAATCTTTCCGATTCTATTCTCGCTGATCTGATAGAATTTCAGGGTTGGGTCGTCTCAAACTTGTGAAATTTAATTTTTGAAACCCAACTTCTACAAATCTCTCTAAGACACTTAATTTTTCTATCTCTTTCCGGTTCTCTTGCCTCTCCTGTTGACAATATATAAACATCCTTGGCCTTAACAACAAAAATGTTTTGAAAACCTCAAATCACTGTGGTTGCTAGGTGGCCTCTAAAGAAACTGGAGCCCTGTTTAGAGGCGAGACTTTTTCCTCCTCTCAGTACCGCACCTATATTGGGTGGGTCTCATCCGCCCTTGTATGGAGTACTGCCTCATCTGTGGGGGGCGTGGGGCTCTGTTTCATATCCGGCTTGGATAGGGTCTGAGTCAAAGGCCAAAAGACTTATAAACTGTCCTGTACCTTCTAGTTCAATTGACCCTTTATATTTGCGCGGCAAGATGTTGGTGCTTTATCCTTTTCTAAATGTAGAGGCAAGTGCTCGAGGAAACTATCCATAGCGTACCACAACCTTTACGCTGCCCTCGTAGCACAAAGGGTGCTGTGTCGGCACATGAGTTTTGTGTTGATGTTAGTAACTCCAGACTGGTTAGCTGCGGTGCTTCTTTCTTTCCTGCCACCTCTGTTCTGTGGAATTCTCTTCCATCTTCTGTGTTTCCTACTCAATTTAATTTCCCTCACTTTAAAGCCTGTGTCTGTGCTCATCTGCATAATTTGCGTTAGATGAATTTTTGAGGCGTTCAACACCCACTCCTTGAAAAGGGTTTGCCCGTGAGAGGCGGTGACAACTGTTAAAAAAAAATAAATAAAAGGTTCTTATAAGGAATTCTAAGCTAGCTGAAACCCCACAAGAATGGTACCTCCGACGGTGAACCACTTCTAGAATGCATTAAAAGCAAAACCGAGGAGCTTGCTCGCTTGACAAAAAAAAAAATTCACAGAAGTGGAAGCCGCCTTATCTGCAACCCCTGGCAACAGCACTGATAGTGACGATGGTGGCTTTTCAGCAAATAAACCTACTGAAGATGAGGATTTGGATATATGTTAGACTTGATAAGTTCATGGTCGAAATTGCATTGACATCTTATTCACCTTCAAAGGAATTACACCAGGGAACCTCATCGTAAAACTGAAGAGACAGTCAATATATAAAGATAATTAATTTGCAATCTGTGAAACAGGAGATGAGGCTCTACGAAAACAAGAGATGCTGCCTACAGAAGAGAATCCTTTTCATGCGGTGGCATGAAAATGGGCCAAGGTTTTCATTATTATCAGCTTGCAGGCAAATAATTATCAGCAATCTCCTTCATCAGTCGAGAGATAGCGATTTATAGAGTAGGTTAGGTAGGAATGTAAACACCTAAAAAGGACAGTTCTCACTACAGATAAACATAAAGTTTAATGTTTTTATGTATCACAATTTAGAATTTTTGAATTTGAGTAATGAGAATGATATCTATCTTAAAGGGAGTATTTTATTATGTCATGTTTGAGTACAGCGTTTTATTATTTTAACTTTTTCGGCTGATTAATTGAGGTCTCTTCTTTCATTATTTTTATTCTCTATATTGTAGCTAGTTAAAGAATCTTCTTGTAAATTGTAATCATGTTAAAACATAAAAGCTAGTAGCTAAACTTTGTTAATACTACTTACTTGAAAATGGAAATGAAATATTTTTTTTTAATAAACACACATAAAAAGTTATTAATATTATATTTGCAATTATTATTCCTAAAGGTACCATTTTAATTTATAAAATAAATATACTTGGGCACAACCAAATATGAAATATAAATGACTAAGTATTGTTTGTAAAGGGAATGCAATCTTGAGTTGCCTAGCAGTGCACAAATGTTCTATCTTATTACTGTGTATTTATTATACTAATTAAAGTATCGGTATCGGTATCGGTATCGGCACCTAAAAAAATAGAGTATCGGTATCGGTATCGGCCTCTTTTCTGGTATCGGTACATCCCTAATATATATATATATATATATATATATATATATATATATATATATATATTACATAGATATATATATATATATATATATATATATTCAGTTATCTATATATATATATCTCTTTTTTTTTATATATATATATATATATTATATATATATATATATATATATATATATATATATATATATATATATATATATATATATATATATATATATATATATATATATATATATATATATATATTCCATATATATATATATAGGCTTACGTTCAAGTACGTGCTTGTACTTGCACTTAAGTACATTTTTTGGAGTAACTTGCACTTGCAGTATCTAAAACCCAGTGTACTTTATACTTGCTCCTTTTGTACTTGAAAGTCTTGTAGCCATTTTGACTGCACATTTGGTACTTTTAACTTGCCAATTTTTTTTATCATCACTTTTCTCCCACGTATTGATATTACATATTTCTTATACTGTATAAGGGTATTCGTAAATCTGCAGGTATATATGAAATAACTGGTGAAATGATCAAGAACAGAGGCGAGATGGTGATTGGTTGAATTTGGAAGTTGTATAACAAAGCGTTTATGGAATAGTTCCAAGAGATTGAGAAGAGCAGTAATAGTACAATTACCTTTATATAAGGGAAAGGGAGATAAGGGGAACTGTGGGAGAAATTATAGGGAAATTAATTGAGGTTGTATGAAGATATATGTTAACGGCTTGGTTTAAAGAGTTCGCCAAGTGACTGAAGTTGGACTGATTGGTGAAAGAACAAGGTAAGAAGTGGTAGAGGATGTGAGGATCAAATCTTTTTTCATTGAAACAAATGATTGAGGAAATGAGAGAGAAGAAGAATAAATTGTATTTAGTGGTTTTATATTCATGTATATATAGTTGTATATATATATATGTATATATATATATATATATATATATATATATATATATATATATATATATATATATATATATATTATATATATATATATATATATATATATATATATATATATATATATATATAACAATATTTTTTTTATATGTATTTTTAAAATTTTTATTTCTATGTTATTTTTTTTTCATCCTTTAACTTCTGATTTTAACATTTTGCATTCATCTACTTCTGATACTGACCGTAAGATTTTGGAATCCCTTTACATTAAACAATTAAATCCCCCTTTGAACTCCTCCCACTCCTCTACCCCTCTAAGTATTACTTAACTCTTCAATCCATCTACTAACCTGATAATTCTACATTCATGCATTTTTTGTTTAACAACTATTTACAGTATATATGGATAGGCATATCCTTTTATTTTATTTTATTTTATTTATACCTGCATATTCCTCTACATATCCGTCATTTTTTCTTATATCTCTTATACTCTGGATTCTCAAACATCTCACCAAACCAACTAATTTTTTGTTGTCCTTGCCCCCATATGATTTTATTCTTAGTTCATTTTTTAACTTTAGATCTATTATGTGTGCTATTATATATATATATATATATATATATATATATATATATATATATATATATATATATATATATATATATATATATATATATATATATATATATATATATATATATTTCTATATAAAACCAACTCTGAGAACTTTGTTGATAACAAAATGTATTCTAAGTCTAAATCTTCCTCTTTAATTTCAACTTCAGATTTGATATCCATTTTTTATTGATTTCAATGAAAATAAATTTGTAATAGCTACTGTACCTAATTAACACATTATAAACAAAAAAAGATATTTCCTAATTAATTTACATTAAAATCTAATACAAAGTCTTCAAGAATAGACATTTAAAATATTTCCATAACTTGTATGTTCTGATTGTTACTCATAGATTGATTTTACCCTAGATTGACACATATTTATGAACTCAGTTTGTTTGAAGTGACAAATTCTTAAATCACAAAATCCCAGAATTTACCCAACATATTTTAGGCATATTTTTATTTTTTCCTACCAATTTTTTTATTGAGTTATGAAGCTCAAAATGCTGTAAACCTAGACCTAACCTAGATCCATTGTAGTTGTCGGTTTAGGACCCGACTAGTTCAGGTTATGATATGCTCTGTTCTAATGTATACTGTACTATGTATACTTTAACAAATCTTATTGTAACCCGAACTAGGATAGTCCTAAAACCGATCCTTAAAGCCAGTTCATTTTTTTTTTATAAGAAACCCTATGGGAAAATTTATAAACTTTGAGGCTATAACTTTTTTTTTTCTTAAATAGACTGACAAATAATTTTTTTATTATTCTTTCATTACTATTTAGAGTTCATGATTTTAATAAAAAATCTGTTTAGGAGGAACCACAGCCACCATTTCTAGATTTGTCATCAACTTTATCTCCTGATATGGCACATCATTCCTAATGCCAAGCAAACTCCCCACCATAACTATCTCTATCCTTTCTCGGAGAAGATTGTAGTTTCTATATGCAACCTGTTTGTCATGAGACAAAAATGTTTCCTGTAAAAGCAAAGGATATTACAAGGATAGTAAAGTTAAATATACATACTATAAATCTAAATATTATCTACAGATTGAAAATCTCCTGATATTTTCACTGACAGATACTGGAAGGTGTTTTTCCTATATTGTGAAAATTGAAAAGAATAAGGTTCCAGGGATGTGGAGCTAGTACCCTGTGGAGACATATGGAAACCTGATCTTTGTGAGCTAAGAGAAGATATATACTTGTCAAATATTCGTAGGACCATTTCAGATAATTCAAGTGCAGATTTAGGCAACTCAGCCTGACCAATTTTCAGTATTGAGAAAACTTTTGATATCATCCAGAGGTGTGGCAATAGAAACAGTAATATTTGAATTTACAAGTGTATTAACTTTTGGGCTTGCAAGCAGAGGAAAGAAGTGAACCTGTCTGGGCCATTACTTTTACAGAAAAGTAGAACCTATCTTTGTGCCTTTGAAGGTTGAGAAGATGAGTGAGCAGGTGGGAATAGGGCTACTTGTTGGGAATAAAGGTGTCTAGCAATATCAGCAGTGTGACAATCAATTTTTATCTCTTTGACAATATCAGACTCTAATAAATGCAGCCAATTTTCTCTTATGTAGCAAGAAATCCTTGTAATTAATAATAAATTTAGTAAATATAATCTGGTACAATCATTAGTATTATGTGCCACAGCACAAAACCACAGAACCCTTACAATTTCTACTGCCATGGCCAAATTTCTGGCTCTGAGCAGCAGAAAGGGTTAGGTAAGTCCCCAATTTGATAAGACAAAAATCTATAGGAAAAATAATGGTAAGATAAAAGCTGTAGATCAGGACCCACATTTTCTTCTAAAAATATTTTCAGAGTCCAAACGATATATATATATATATATATATATATATATATATATATATATATATATATATATATATATTATATATATATATATATATATATATATATATATATATATATATATGTATATATATATATATGTAAATTCAGTGTCTACCTAACAAAACTTTTATCCTAATCTAGATCCTAAAAGGCCACGCAGGTCTTAACCTATTGATTGAAGCTCCCCAAAAATGTGGCCTAACCTAATAGATTATGAAAGGGGAAACTAGGCCCCTAACCTAATAGATTATGGAAGCCCCCAGTACGCCCTAACCTAATGCATTATGAAGGGCCCGAACTATACTCTAAGTTAATATATCGAGTCTAGGTATATGAAGTGAAACTTACCTTGCTTAATTGTTAATCATTTTCTCATTAAGATCTAAAAATTCACAAACTTGTTTTTACCGTTTTCTCTTTGTTAAGACTCCATGATTCGTAAACTCTGTGTTACTGCTAGTCTCTGAACCAAATAGTACTACATTAAATATGAAACTTTTTCGTAGCAAATACGGAGCCGGTTAAATGAATAACCTTCTAGAGAAGGTATAAATATTTATACAACTATAATTTTACAGCGAAATTGAAACACTTCATTAACTTTAATAACTTCACAATAGTGATAGCATGTTAAACATCTTTTCTGACAAAATTAATTTAAAATAGGCTAAGAAAGAATAGACTTCGGCACATATCGATCCTATATGTAACACATTCATTTTAGCACTAAATTCCAATATGGCTTCTTCTTATGTAACAGTTTGGATCTAAATATTTTCGAAAAATGCTTGTTTGTGTACTTTCTAAGTTCAGAAAAGTTGTTGCTAGGTTTTTTAAGAAAATTGTTTAGTGGCAAGCTTCTGGCATAATTCCAGAAGCTTGAAACTAAAGAATTTTCTTAACTTAACCTTTCTGAACTTAGAAATTCTTTTGAACTTAAAAACCTTTTTTTCATAAAAATATTTAGATCAAATGCTGGAGTTTTACCACGGCTTCTTCTTATGTAACAGTTGTATAAATTTGGTAGATTATGCGTAGTATGGGTTTGACCGATATACATATATTGATATATCAAATTTAATATCATTTTTGAACTCTAAATTTTTTTTTGTAATTAACTAGTGTTACTCGCAGTTGTACTTTGAATATCAAAATTCTAAACTCCTTTTATTTACATAAATGGTTTTAAAAATTATTTGTAGCTGTACGCATTTCAGTTTATTTTGAGTGAGTTAATATTTTCACTAAAATATTAATATTAACACTCTGAAAATCATAACAATTCGGCTTTTTTCCATTCGTGTAGGGATAATGAATCACTGTTTAAATGCGTTTCAGATTATCGATACATCGATATCGATATTATTTTTTATAATCGATTTTTTCACTAATTTTGAGGAAATCGATATTATAGACATAGTGTACAAATAGTATCAAAGAAATAAAAATTTGTTATAATTTGTGCGTACATACAATAAAAAGTACGAATTAATATCACACAAATACAAAATTTATTATTATTACATATATATATATATAAAGAGTTATATATATATATATATATATATATATATATATATATATATATATATATATATATATATATATATATATATATATATATATATATATATATATCAGCTTCCAGTAGCGGGCTATATATATATATATATATATATATTATATTATATATATATATATATATATATATGAAGATATATATATATATATATAAGAGAGATCACGGTTCATTAGGTTAGAGCCGACGGAACAACAGGACATTTTTCCATGTCTTGTAGGTGGAGGGAGCTGGTGACAGCTTCAAATACAGCAGTGGGGTTCCGAGCCCTCGGAGGGGGAAATAGTCCTGCCTGCCTCCCTGGAAGGCCGAGACCCGACCCCAACATAAGTGAAATGACTTTGGGTACCTAATAGTTTTTTGTTTTTTTAATTTAAACTAATGGGTACCTCTAAATGGCAGACCGTCCTGATAAGCAGGAGTCTGTCTTCGGCCTTCCGGGAACGAAAGGGACTATTTCCCTCTGGTACTCGTTCCGGAACCCCCGTCTTTTGGTATTTGGGTGTCACGGGGTTCCTCCGCCCCTCCGCTACGGGGTATGGAAAACGATCCCCATCTGTTCCTGTCGGCCTGCCCCTACCGGCCGTTAAATATATATATATATAGCGTCGGGCGGTGTGACCGGGCCCGCCTTTAGGAGGGGTGATTTGGTCCACTCTAAATAAAATAAAATAAAAAAAAAAATTTTCGCTCATTTTATAGCCACGCGGTAGTACTACAAGTTTATTTAGATCACATTTAATTCTAGAAAGTTTTTTATATTTTTTAAAAATGTTAGAAATTAGGGTACAAAGAATTCAATAGAATTTCACTTTTTGAAAAATGAGTTTTTTTAACTTGTTATAAAATGAAAAATTGTGGATCGATTTAATTATTTTTCAGTGGATACACTCGGAGTATGTTAGCTTTAAACTGGCAAATAAATTTTTGATCCAAGCAGTATTAGTTGCAAAAACGGGTTTAACTTAACCGATTCACCCCGCCGTGTGGGCCTGATGGAGGCGGCCTGACCACCATTGTTCTCGTATTTACGTATATTATTGACATTTATTACGTATAATTAATTTAAATGCAATAAAAGCCACTTACATTAACTGCTTTAGGGTCAATAAAACAAATTTTTAATAAAAACGAGTTCAAAAAAGTGTAAAATTTTTTAGTGGAGAGGGGTGAATCGGACCACCTTTATTTATATTCGTATTTTATTTATCATTATTGATATTTTTATTAATTTATTACGAATTTAATATGATAAATAATTATTATATTAAGTAAAAATTAAAATATAAAAATTGAAATTAATACGTAAAAGACGAATTTAAACAGATGGTCCTAGTCACCCCTCAATGGTCCGCTTCACCCCTCCACGGTCGGGCTGACTCGGCGTTATTCAAACTTTAATAAAGTATTATTAGAATTACATTATTATTTTTTGTGTGCTTATGCCCAACTATAGGGCCGTGATTTGCCAAAAAATTTTCAAAAAGTGCATTAGGGAGAGTCGGGAGACGAAGTTATACCCAAAGTGGTATAATATATATATATATATATATATATATATATATATATATATATCTACATATATATATATATATATATATATATATATATATAGACTCACTCAGAGAGAGAAAGTCTTTCATTTCTAGATATGAAGTAAACGTATGTACAGAAGAAAAAGTTGTATACTGGTCACAATAAATCTACGTCTTATTATATATATATATATATATATATATATATATATTATTAAAAATGTTTGTTCTTTCAATTTATATATATATATATATATATATATATATATATATATATATATATATATATTGTATAGTGTTATTAAAATAAAAATTATTTTATTATTACTTTATGATTATTTATTATTACAATTGTTTCAGGAAATTTTTTTTTTTTTAATATATAAACGTAATTTAGCAGAAGAATCAAAATTGTTGATAATCTTCAAAATTATCGATTACTGTAGAAAATATTAATGCAATTGATATATAAAAAATCGAAACAAAGCATCAATAGCGATATCCCTAAAAACGCCAAAATTAGCTCATTTAAACTTTTTTTCATCAAATTTTTATATTTACATAAATATATGTACAATGGTAATGAAAAACAGTAGAAAAACTTCAAATAATTTTTTAAAACCATTTTTGTAAATGAAATATTTATAATTTTAATATACTATGTAATGAACCAGAGCTCACCAATACCAGACAACATTTTTAAATATGGTCCTGATCTACAGTAATACTAGCAATACAGTAACACCAAATGTTAAAATCAAGATATTAGTAATGGTAGGTGTTCACTCTTTCCTCTTCTAATATGACCTACTTTTCTTATCAGGTCTTTCAAAAATACTTTAGGAAGTTTTTTCACTATAATGTGTGCAGGGGCAAAAATAGATCCTTGTACAGTACTTAAAATTAACAACAAAAGCTATAACTATCCGTTCTGTATCATTAGTTACTGAGGGTCAATTGTAATACTTAACTCACCCAGCAAAAGTTTCCACTCATCAAACTCCCAGATCTAATATCGAGTCAATTTTATCAGTTTTCCTGCAAAATATGTTCAATAGCCTTTCTCATCACAAAAGGGTTAAACTTATGTAAATGAAATGAATCATTAGCTGGCTGAATATATACCAATCTAACATAACCTGGAACATCAGTGGCTGAATAAGGCCGAATCTGTCCCTGAGGAACAGTGTTACCACCATGGAACTACCACCATCCAATCTCATGCCTCCTTTTCCTCTTATTATTTTCAAACTCCTCAAAACTAATCCTAGAGAAGGAAATAGAGAAACCCAACTTGGTAGTTGTTGTCTGTAGAAGGATTTATGTCGTTATTTAATTGGAGCATCAGATATGTCCCTCATTTCAGAGTTGCCAACTCAATTTTTTAAAAAGCACTAGATTTGATGCAAATAAGCACTAAAAAGCACTAAAGAATTTTTAAAAGCACCGAAATTAGCACTATGTAATATATATATATATATATATATATATATATATATATATATATATATATATATATATATATATATATATATATATATATATATATATATATATATATATATATATATATATATATATATATATATATATATATATATATATATATATATATATATGTATATATATATATATAAGCATGGACAAAAGTTACTTTAGGCCCATACAGAACGGGACGTCAGATAAGAAAAACAGGTAGACTCTATGATACATAAATAGATGTGTTCTAGGCGAAAATAAATGTAAAAAAGTCACCCACACGGTCGGGGTGATTTAATTTTTTTTTTAATGATTGCAAAGCAGAGAAACGTTTCTCTACGGAAAACTCTGTGTCTCTGTCTCCCGTACCCCCGACCCGTGAGTGCTGAGGTAACGGGAAACGGAACGGAAGTCTAATTAAAATTTTTCAGGGAGAGAAGATATAAATGATACTTCAAGGATGAAATGAAAATAAGAAAATAAAAAAATTGTTACCAGCACTCACGGGTCGGGGGATAATTTAAATTTAAAATTCACTATCAAGGCTACATGAGGTTATTAGTTTTTATTATTATTATTATTTTCGCGCCTAGAACATCGATTTATGTATCATGGAGTCTACCTGTGAAAAAAAGTTCTTATCCGACGTCCCGTTCCGTGTGGGCCTAAAGTAACTTTACATATATATATATATATATATATATATATATATATATATATATATATATATATATATATATCATGGTAGAAATATTACATATATAGTAGAAATATATATATATATATATATATATATATATATATATATATATATATAAAATTTAAAAATACATATATATATATATATATATATATATATATATATATATATATATATATATATATATATATATATATATATATATATATATATATATATATATATATATTAAAAATTAGGAAATTTTAACATTAAGAAAAATTCTTACCTTTAAATTATTCTAAGTCTTGAATTTGCCAATCACATTCTTCACATGCAGATTCGTCTGCAGAAGTTGATTGACTTTCGTATGATTGCATTGATCCAATTTTTTGCCAAACTTCCAGAGGTAAATCGTAGTTATAACAACATTTTCCTTCACGTTTGAGCCCGTATTTTATGGTTAATATTTGTGTTAATGATTTAACACTTAAACGATTTCTTAATTTTGATTTGATGATGTTCATGTGGCTAAATATTCTTTCAACATCTGCATTGGAATGAGGTAGCAAAAGTACGGTTAATGCTAAATTTGTAAGATCTTTATAAGGATTTTCTCCAGTAGCATCACGATAGGATGCTACCTCACTCCAAAATGAAATTGTATCTGTTATTTCCGTCCATTGTTTGTGACTTAAATTTTTCCATTGAAAATCAATGCGTGTTACAACTTCGGCATCATCAATAAACATCTTGGCAAGATCTATAATATCGGGCTTTATTGCCTTTAAACATTCATTAACACTGAAGTAGCTCATTGATTGCAATACGCGAAAATTATCGGGTAACCGCTGCTTAATTTCTTGCAGAAGTCCAATAGCAAAATCTATACAGCGAGTTCTAATATCCTTTTTATCTTGGTCTGTAAATATAGAATCGGAAATTTCTTTTTCAAATTCATAACCCAAGTAAGGCTTTGGATCTAAATGGTCTCGAATTGAGTCACTGTCTTTTAGTCGTCTACCAGGAATAAGAATGGCAGTACTGAGGTAGTCAACAAGATGTTGAAGATCATTCAGTAATTTTGTTGGATCCTGAATTTCTGCTTCAAATTTTTTATTAACCCTTTGTACTTCTGAAAGAATATTTTTCAGAAAAATTAAAAAAACATAATTTTTCTTGTCGCAAAACATTTGATATAATATTTCAGAAGTGTAACACCGCTCCTCATTTCTTACAATTTCAAAATGAGTTTTTAATTCTACCCATTGTTGTAATATTCGAACTACAGCAGATTCAATTGACATCCATCTTGTAGTACTAACTTGAATGAGTTTCAGAGGCTGATTTCCTTCATTAATAGTTGCAAAAAGTTGACCGCATTTAACTTTTCGAATAGCAGAATGGGAGAACCAGCTGTAAGTCTCTCTTATCAAAAAATCCAAGTTTCTGGGTAGATACTCAGATGCAGCATGTGATACTGCCAGCTGAAGGGAATGACAAATGCATCTAATTAATATGAGATGAGGAACTTCCCTTTTTAATAATGCATGAACTCCATTTTTAACTCCTGTCATCACAGAGGCATTATCAGTTCCTAATGCAATCAAGTTTTGCAAATTTAGATTATAAAATTTTAAAGATTCTTTAATTGCATTACAAATTGCTAAGGCATTACACTCATCTAATTGAATTAAATCTAGATAAGTCACAATAATTTTATTTTTATTTTCTGAAAAATACTGTATAATGATTCCTAATAACTTAACCACAGAAATGTCATTCGATTCGTCAATTAATACACTGTATTTACTATTTCCAATATCTTTTCTTAATTCTTCCTTAAAATGTGGCCCTAAAACATTATTAATAATGGCCGTACATTTTGTACGCTTAACCTTTAAATCTTTTGTCTCTTTGCTATTACTAAAATGTTCTTTGCAAAATTCGGTTAAATGGTCAACAACTCTAAGAGAACAATGTTGTGCTATAAACAAAGCAATACTTCCTTCTGTTTTCTTTACATTTGGATGACCTACTGTTTTAAATGGTAATTTAGTTTGCCTACTATTGCTAAATGGCTCTTCAGCCTTTTTATGTTTATTTGTGTCAGCATGTCGATCTATATCGCAAATTCTGGCACTTATTGAGCATTTACAGTAATTGCAAAAACACTTACTATTATCACCTTCGACTTTACGAAGCCATTTTTCATACTTTGAGTCCTTTAGCCATTCGCTTCTAAAATGCTGAGTATATTTTTTACTCATTTTCACAATATTTAATTTTTTTTTTAAAAAAACTATATAATATTTAAGATATAAAAATTAATCTCATAAGATAAAGATATATTCAAAATTTAAGCTTCCAAAAGTTTTATATATTTAAATGTATATATAAAATAACAATCATTCAATATAGCAAAATCACTGTAAAAGTAAAACCTTCTCCACAAACAGTTACCATAGAACTGGATATAGAAACGAATAAAACGTTCCATGCGTTGCGCCAAGACTCAAGAGCCTGGCATCCTGGTGTCTACATGTTTGAAACATGTTAAAATATATATATATATATATATATATATATATATATATATATATATATATATATATATATATATATATATATAGAAAAAATATATATATATATATATATATATATATATATATATATATATATATATATATATATATATATATATATATATATATATATATATATATATATATATATATATATTCAAAACAGTAATTTTTAATTTTAACCACGATGCAAGATTCCATGAAAACAGCAAAATTTTACACCCTTTTATTAATTATCGTTAAAAGCACCAAATTCTTATAAATTAAATTAAGCCGAGTGCACTGAATTAACGCGGCCGTGTTTTATGTATATTTTTTACACTAAATTAACAAGAAAGGTACCTA
>JABUQX010144889.1:0-25000 GCA_015478945.1 Trachelipus rathkii | reverse complement strand
TTTAATCACTTAATCATGACGTTGATCGCTTAATCAATTGATCACGGTAATTTGGGAGGGGCTGGTATATGTGGCTGATTAGAGTTTGATATATTGATCAATTGATATTTTTACTAAAATTTAGTAAAACTTTAAACAAAACAAAAAAACGTTTTAGCAATTTTATGTAATGTTCGTACAATAATTATTTTTATATGGAGTTTATACAAATAATTAAGTTTAATTATGACTTTAATCATTTGATCATTATTTTAATCGCTTAATAGATAGATCACGGCTTACAGGGGAGGGTAGGGAGGATAGTTGATTAGCGTTTGATCTATTGATCTATAGATTAATTGATATTTATACTAAAATTTAGTAAAACTTTAAACAAAATTAAATAAAAATGTTTTAGTAATTTTATGTAATGTACAATAATTAATTTTATATGAAGTTTATACAAATAATTGTTTAATTATGACTTTAATCAACTGATCATGACTTTAATCGATTAATCAATTGATCTTGACTTAAAAGGGAGGGTCCAATTATTGCTTCGGGCTGAGCCCAATTTTCCCCCTCCCCTAAAAATGGACATAAAATTTGTAATTTCAGCCGAATTTAACCATATAAACACCAAACCGTAGCTTTTTTTTTTTTACCCCAAAAACGCCGTATTCGAGTGTTTTTCTGTGTCTGTAGTCATTGTTTTTTTTTAATTTTTGAAAATCTATGTTTTTGACATTTGTCGAAACTCCTAAACTATTTTTCGAAATGACTTCAAACTTGATAAATACAAAGATTGGAGTCCATGTTGGTAATGTTTCGTCTTGGTAGGTTATGACGAATAAAGTTTACATGTTGTTGCTTTGTTACGTTGGAAATGTATTTTATGTTAACAGTAATGATTTGTTGGGTATTTGAGAGACATTGGTAATTATTCATAGATTCATATGTTAGATACGATATCCCAAGTTACGTTATTAGGTTAGAAACGGTCTTGGTATGTTATTTAGATATATGACCCTTATTCGTGAAAGCATTTTATTCTTATCTAGTGAATTTTGGGTGTAGCGGTTGTATCGGTGATTTGGCATCATCATATTGGTTTTAAAGTAAAAGGTATGAAATAACTTTGGTAGTCAGTGTAATAGCACAGTATAAATATATTTCAATAAATAAATAAATTAAATAAGTATTTCTACTATGGTGATAGTTATGTTAGGCTATGCAAAATTTTGTTTTGTTAAATATTAATATGATAATGTAAAATTAACACTGATTTGTTAGAGAAATGATGGAAAAGTGGAAATAGTTTAGGTTTTGTAAGGTGATGAACGATTAAATTTTTGAAAAAGTGAAATATTGATATATTTTTTTTACTTATCCGATCAACATCAAATTTTCAGTGCTTCTAGAGTCGGTCGAGGTACACCTTTTTTACTTAGATAATTTTTTTGCATACTCAAAAGAAAATTTTTAAAAATTTTCCAAATTTTTTTAAATTTGTTCCAAGAAAAAATCAAAAACTACTGCATATACAAAGAAATTATCTACGTAAGAAATGTGCATCTCCCCAACTACAAATGTCCTGAAAATTTCCTGCAGATCGGATAAACAGAAAAAAAATATCCAAATTTTTCAATTTGAAAACCCAATAATAGAAGGTTTTGAAAATCGATCAATACTCAGATATGGGGTCAAATATCAAAATTCCGTTGCTACACCTTAGATAATAGTCCACCTTCGTATTTTTCGTTTGGCGTCATTTCTAAAATAGCTTAGAGGAGATTCGACAAATGTCAAAACATAGATTTTCAAAAATTTAAAATACCTAAACAGTGACCACATACACAGAAAAGCACTCGAATACGACGTTTAGAGGTAAAAAAAAAAAGCTACAATTTGGTGTTTATATGCCCAAAATCGGCTGAAAATTTCGAATTTTATGTTCATTTTTAAAGGATGAAAATTGGGTATAGCGTAAAGCAAACAATGGACCCAAAGAAATTATCTAAGTAAGAAATATACATCTCCCCTGACTACAAATGTCTTGAAAATTTCATGCAGATCGGATAAACAGAAAAATATCCCAATTTTTCAATTTGAAAACCCAATAATAGTAGGTTTTGAAAATCGACCAATGCTTAGATATGGGGTCAAATATCAAAATTCCGTTGCTACACGTTTTAGATAATAGTCCAATCTTTGTATTTTTCAAGTTTGAAGTCATTTCGAAAAATAGTTTAGAAGGAGTTTCGACAAATGTAAAAAACATAGATTTTCAAAAATTTTAAATACCTAAACAATGACCATAGGCACAGAAAAACACTAGAATAAGACATTTTAGAGGTAAAAAAGCTACAGTTTGGTGTTTATATGCTCAAAATCGGCTGAAAATTTCGAATTTTATGTCCATTTTTAGGGGGTGAAAATTGGGCTTAGCGTGAAGCAAACAATGGACCCATTCCTTAATCGATTAATCAATAGATCACGGCTAACAGGGAATGGTAGCTAGGGTGGCTGACTAGCGTTTGATCTATTGATTAATTTATATTTTTAATAAAATTTAGCAAAACTTCAAACAAAATAAAAATATAATAGTTTAAGTTTACAAAAGAAAATGAGAAAACAACCAAATGTCGCTACCAGGAACACCCACATGGGAGGGAACCCAACAGAACTCAATGTAGTGATTCTGCGCAAGCAACAAGCAGAGGGACTGTTGAATGACACAGACCAAATGGTTTCGGGTTGATCCGTCAAGCAACGCCTGGAGAGCGCTTCGAGAATCGGAAAAGATGGTATAGTTACCCCCACGAGTGAAGGTGCTGATTCTGTTCACCGCCATGGACATCGCTAGCAGTTCAGCTGAAAAAACAAGCAAATACGGTGGAAGGGTGTGGGATACAGAGACGTCCGGAAACACAGCTGAAGCCCCCACCACTCCATCCGTCCTGGAACCATCAGTGTAAACCGCTATATAGTCGCTATGGAACACCGCGTGAAACAAAAAGGAATCCCTCAACTGCACCGGGTGTACCTCCGACTTACTCAAAGACTGGATCCCATTGCAGAAGGCGGATAATCCTACTTTGAATGGGTAGAGGTAAAATCATAGTGCATGACCGCTCGCCGAGGAAGGTCTATAGGAAAGCAAAGGTGGAAGTAACAAACCCAGCAAATGGACAATAAGTGCCGTGACGGACACGCTCTATTATAAATGTCAAGGCCGACGAGGTAGGAACCTAAATACGGATGAACAGTGGGCACATGAGCTGTTCCCTCCGCAGGGTTAGGGGCATCATCCCGGCCTCCACCTCCAGGCTTTCCCTAGGAGGAACGGAGTTCTCCAATGGCAATTCTCAGACATTCGGTCTGAATGGCGTCAAGAAGACGGAGGTAGGACTGGAAGGTCTGCCCATATATGGCACAACCATAGTCTAGTTTAGTCCGCATCAGCATGATGTAAAGGTGGAGCATGGTTTTTCTGTCCGCTCCCCAAGTCTTGGAGGTGGGGTGTCATAAGAGATCCAAGTAACGTCGGTAATGAGCTTTGAAGAGAGTAATATAAGGAAGGTACGTGAGGCGCTTATCGAACAACAGACCCAGGAACCTCACCATCGGCTCCACACAGATAGGGGAGCCATAGAGGCGTAACATAGGAGGCGATTGCAGTCGACCCCCACGACGAGGATTTTTTCGGAAAAGCACGGCTGTAGTTTTCGACGTGGAGAATGTAAAGCCATGCACAGAACACAAGGAGGAAACCGTATTGCTGGCGAGCTGAAGTTGACACACCATACAAGGAAGTTTAGCTCCAGAGATGTACAGTCAACATAGATGGAGTAGCGCACCGAGGTCGGAATGGAATCGACAACACCATTGAAACCTATTGCGAAAAGCAACACGCTCAGTACACTGCCCTGCGGCACCCCTTCGCCCAGGACAAAAAGCAAAACCCCCAACCTCCACGTGCTATCATACGCCTTTTCGAGGTTAAGAAAAGTCATTTTGTTGGAAGCAAATGACTCACGAACGTCGTGATCTAACCGAAGGAGAGGATCCTGGGTAGAGCGATGGCGACGAAAACAAATTGATAGTCGGAAAATGCATGGAGTTGCTTCAACGTGGGAACAAGACGGGAAGCCACCAATCTCTCCATGAGCTTACATGTATTGCAGGTCAATGAAATAGGGCGATGCTTATCGGAAGAAATTGGATCCTTCCCAGGTTTGGGAATGGGGACAATATATGCAGTAGACCAGACGGAAGGGAAGACCCCTCCACATATATTCTATTATATAAACCGAGAAGGAAGGCAGTGGCAGAAGGATGAGCATGCAGGAGCATCTGGAAAGAGATGCCGTCAGGGCCAGGCGCTCCATCCCCGCAAAGTTTGAGGGCGTTCCCGAACTCTGATCTGGTGAATAACCTTTTGTATGGAAGGTCTTCTCCAGGTGGAACAGAAAAATCCGGAAACTCCACCCTCAGGCGGCCAGAAAAAAAAGGTTCAGGATACCGGGAGCCGATGGAGCAGTACGCGAAGTGATAACCCAACTCGTCCGCCACGACCCCGGGAGCAGAGATGACATCAGAGGTTTGCGGGCCGCAAACAAGGATAATAGGCGGATCTGAATGGTGTTTTCGTGAAAATTTTCGCACCTTTATTATGGATCGATGATACAGGCGTATAAGAAGTAACGGTGGAAGCGTAGGTGCGAAAAAACTGTTTCCGCGTACTGCGATTAATACGCCGGGAGCGGGCTGCCAAAGCTTTAAACAGAATCAAGTTGGAAGGTGTGGGAGTCTGTTTGTACAACCTATATAACTTACGCTTTTCACGATTAGATCGAGCACACTCATGGTTCCACCAGGAGGTTGTCGATCTCCGGGTCCCAGATGAAAGGGGTATATGGTCTGTTGTCGCCTGAAGGATTGCTTCCTGAAAGTAAGTGAAGGCATCCACCGGCGATTTTAAAATTGTCTCCAGCTCTGAACGCTTTCATATTACAGTCATTTCTTTGTTCCTGCTCCGGCTCCAACTCCAAACGTTTTCTTGATCCGGATTCATCCACCAAAACTTTGCAGCCCCGCGCCCCTAGTTGTGCTAACATTGCGCTTAGATTTATTTAAAACTTTGAAATATTTGATACCCCAAATTAAATTATTGAGATGAATAACTTTGCGCATAATAAGTCTATGACTGTTGTTTGTGTCTGTTAAATTCTGACTGATGTGTGCCTAATACTAATGTGTCTGTTAAACTATATGACTGCTGTTTGTGCTTATTACACTATATGACTTGTTTGTGTTTGTCTGTTAAACTTTGATTGTTGTTTGTGTGTTAAACTATATGACTGTTGCTTGTTTGTCTTTTAAACTATATGACTGCTGACTGTCTGTTAAACTCTGACTGTTTTCTGTTAACTCTATGAGTATTGTTTGTCTGTTAAACTCTATAAATGTTGTTTGTATTTGTCTATTAAACTTTGTGACTTGTTTGTGTTAACTCTAACTGTTGTTTGTTTGTTAAACCCTATGACTGTTGCTCGTGTTTCTCTGTTAATTAAACTCTGACAGTTGTTTGTTTGTCTTTTAAACCCCATGACTTGTTTGTGTTTGATAAACTCTGACTGTTGTGTGTTTGTTAAATTTTACGAGTTTGTGTTTGTCTGTTAAATTCTATGACGGTTTGTTAAACTCTACGCCTGTCGTTGGTCTGTTAAACTCTGGAATGTAGAATCTAAACAGGAATCCAAGGCCGTGGCAAATTTAGCAAACCGGAATCAAATAGGGATCGAAAATTTTGACGAAATCGGTAAATTCCTCAAATTATTAATTTTCCTGCTAAGAAACATTTTCGCTTTAGCACCATTTTCTCTCTAGAATGATTTAAAAAAGAAAATAATTTTAAAGGATAACTATTTTAAAAGAATTTACAAAGCTAATATCGAAATCGCCGCACCCGTTTTTTAGGGTCTAGGTGTGGGCCTCGGTCTTCGGCGAGCGCATTTAAATTCAAAATTTTCCCCAAAATACTAAAAATCTTTTATTACCCAAAGGGTTGTGGAGTCGGTAGTTTTGAAGAGAGTGGAGTCGGAGTCGGAGTCGGAGTCGGCAATTTTGAAAAGGGTTTAGTCGGAGTCGGAAATTTTCAAGAGGGTGGAGTCGGAGTCGGAGTCGGTAATTTTCAAGAGGTCGGAGTCGGTAACTTTCAAAATAGTAGAGTTGGAGTCAGAAAATTTGAGCTGACAAAATTATGAATTGTGACTCTGTGAGTGACTTCAATCGAGCATACAATTTCACTCACTTGCGACTTCCACATCACAAAATGCAATTACAAACTTCAAAGTTTTTTTTTAACCTGCACCTTATGTTTCAATTTGGATTATATTCTAATGAATTCAACCTTCAACTTTATACCATCTATATTTAAGATGCTGAAGAAATAAAAAACTCCAAGGTACGAAGAGAAATTTTTCTCATTGACAATGGTATTCTACTAGTTGCTGTTTATATTAATTCCTATCTACAAGTAAGCTTAAATGAAGATCAACAACAAAACGCTAAATCTGCACTTTGCAACGTGACCATTTCTATCAAAATGTTGCAAGAAGTTCAAGAAGAAAAGAATACAACTGAACATATTGTAAGTGATGAAACTACAACTATCTCCATTACTACCTTCTCAATTCATTTTTCAGAAAGCTCAGAAGATGAGTATGAAAAGCTTCTAGATATATAAGAGTTTAGTCAAAAGCTTCGACTGGTTCAAGAAAAAGGTCAAGGTTCTTCCTCATCCTTGTACACAATGTTCCATAACTTTAAAAAATTTCTCTGCTGCTCTGAAAGAAGTTGAAAAAATTGATATAACTTAGAAGATTAAATTAGAAGAGGCCATCGATAAGCATCCAGACCTTGTACAAGAAGCTGCAATTGCTGTTACTGATCTACCTCCAAAGCAAGTTGGCGTTGAACGGCTTTTTCTGCTCTCAGCATTATAAAATCAGACCTAAGAGTTAAAATGAAGGAGGACCTGGCAGGTGCTATTCCATTTTAAGAACTACTTCATTCATTGAGTAGATTACACTAGATGTAAGTTCATTTAAGTTCATGTAGCAGTTTATATATATATATATATATATATATATATATATATATATATATATATATATATAAATATATATATATATATATATATATATATATATATATAGTTATATATATATATATATATATATATATATATATATATATATATATATACATTTATATATAGCATATATATATATACATATATTATATATATAAATAGATATATACATATTATTATATACATATATTATTATTATTATATGTTCTTAATATATATATATATATATATATGCATATATATTTTAAAATAAATATATATATATATCTATATATTATTAAAAATAAAAAAAAATATATATATATATATATATATATATATATATATATATATATATATATATATATTATTATATATGTATATATATATTATTATTATATGTATATATATATTATTACATATATATATTATTATTATATATATATATATATATATATATATATATATATATATATTATATATATATATTATTATTATATATATATATATATATTATATATATATATATATTATTATTATTATATATATATGCATACATATATATATATATTATATATATATTTATATATATATATATATATATATATATATATATATATATATATATATATATATATATATATATATATATATATAAAGAGATATTCATATATATATATATATATATATATATATATATATATATATATATATATATATATATATATATATATATATATATATATATATATATATATATATATCTCAGAAGAGGAAAAGAGAGAGTCATTATGAAAATGTTGTAGGAGAAGGTGGAGGACGGAAGGAGAGAGGAGGATGTATTGTTGCTGATTGGAGGTTTTATTGCAAGAGTGGGGAGGAGAAGAGACGAGGTGGAGAGAATGGTGGAGCAGTATGGAGGGGAGATAAGGAATATTGAAGGAGAGATGTTGATAGATTTTTGTTTAAGGGAGGGAATGAAGACTCAATGCTTTTTCCAACAGAGGGACTCACATAGGTTCACAAGATATAGATGGAACAATATCACAGGAGAATTCGATCAAAGAACTATTATAGACTATATAATATCGTCTGATAGTAGGCTAATAAGGAATGTGAAAGTGATACCTGGAGTAACAATGGATTCGGATCACAGATTGTTGGTGACGGACCTGGAGGTGAAGACAGAAAAGTTGCAAAATAAAGAAAAAAGAAATGTGATTAAAGTGGAGTCACTGAATTAGTATGACAGAAAAAGGAATATATTGAAAAAAACGAGGAGCTAGAACAATTAGGAGTAGGAGAAATGGGGGAGATACAAGAAACAGTAAGAAGGGCAGCAGAGGAGACTCTGGGTAAAAGTTGGGTAGAAGGAACGAGTGAAAGACACACGAGGTGGTTGGTATACTGAGGAGTAATAAAGAGAGAAACTATTAATGAGAAGGTGGTTGAAAATAGAACTGCACAGACAAGGGCTTAGTATGTGGAGGCAAGAAATAAAGCAGAGAGAGAGTGAAAAGAAGAGGCAGCAAAGATATTGGCGGAAGAAATGATGGAAGATGTGAGGGGATTATGAAAGAAAATTTAGACTGACAAAAAGCATAGAGGATCAAAGAGGAAAGTATGCAACATCAAGGATAAGCAAGGAGAGTTTTGGTGAAATCAACAGACATAAACAGGAGATGGACGGAATACTTCAGAGAACTGTTAAATGTGAATGAACAGGTGGAGAAGGTGGGGAAGAGATAGTTGAAGGAGGCGAGGATAAGGAGGGGAGGAGATCACAATGCAGAAAAAGTATAAATACCAAGGATAAGCAAGGAGAGGTTTTGGTGAAATCAATAGACACAAACAGGAGATACTTAAATACTTGTGAGAACTAAAAGAAAATGAATGAACAGGTGGAGAAGGTGGGGAAGAGATAGTTGAAGGAGGCGAGGATAAGGAGGGGAGGAGATCACTATGGAGGAGATGGATGTGGCTCTGAGAGCGATGAAGAACTGTAAGGCACCGAGCGAAGATGAGTTACCCATAGAACTAATAAAAGCGGGAGGAGAAATTTTTTTGAAATTGTTCAATAGGTGTTGGAACGAGAGCGATGTACCAGAGGGGTGGGGAAAGTTAGTCATAGTTTCAATATATAAGGAAAAAGGAGACACAGGAGATTGTAAAAACTACAGGGATTATAATGAGGACCACTGGGCAAAAACAGAGAATACTAGAGAAAGGTTGAGAATGCAGTAGAGCCCAGACTAAGTGGGAAGAGCATCATGGATATAGAGAGAGTAACAGAAGCACAACGGATCTCTTGTTTGCCTTGAGAATTACGTTAGAAAAGGTATGGGAAGTATAATAAATGAGCAAGCATACATCTTTCTTAGATCTGAGGAAAGCTTTTGATTCAGAACAGAATATGAGAATAAGGAATGGTTTGAGATGAGAACGAGAGTCATACAGGGAAGCGTGTTGTCACTAAATTTGTTTGTTGCATATCTGGATGTAGTGATAAAGAAGGTGAGAGAAGATGTAGGAGATTTGGACTGTGATATTCTGGCATGCACATATTTAGGATATGTGCTGGATGAAAAGGGAACGGGCTGAGAGAGGTGGTGACATGTTTTGCGAATAGGTTTAGAGAAGTCGATCTGACTATGAACACAGACAAGACGGAGATCATGGTGGTTAGTAGAGAAGAAGGAGTGGGGAGCTGTGAATGGATGTAGCGGACTGAGATAAAGAGCAGAAGATGTAAATACTTGGGTGGAGTATTTTGAAGAGAAGGATGAAATTGTACAGAAGATAAGTAGGATAGCTCAGTATGGGGGAGCTGTAAGAACAGTGTACCTCATACTGAAAGATAGACAAATGAGTATGGAGGTGAAAAGGGTAATATTCGAGAGATGTTAACACCGATTCTACTATATGGGGCAGAGACGTGAAGTACGACCACAAGAGAGGATAGTAGAATACAGTCGGCGAAGATATACGATTTGAGAGCGATAATGGGAAAGACTAGACGAGACAGACAGAGAGTCGGAATGGAATCGACAACACCATTGAAACTCATTGCGAAAAGCAACACGCCTAGCAACGCTGCTTTATGGCACCCCTTCGTCCTCAAGACAAAAGCAAACCCCCAACCTCCACGTGCTATCATACGCTTTTCGAGGTTAAAGAAAAGTCATTTTGTTGGAAGCAAATGACTCACGAAAGTCGTGATCTAACCGAAGGAGAGGATCCTGGGTAGAGCGATGGCGACGAAAACCAAATTGGTAGTCGGAAAATGCATGGAGTTGTTACAACGTGTGAACAAGAAGGGAAGCCACCAATCTCTCCATGAGCTTACATGTATTGCAAGTCAATGAAATAGTTACGTTATCGGAAGAATCGACTCTTCCCAGGTTTTGCAATGGGACAATATACAGTAGACCAGACGAAAGGGAAGACCCTCCACATATTCTATTGTATAAACAGAGAAGGAAGGCAGTGGCAGAAGGATGAGCATGCCGGAGCATCTGGAAGGAGATGCCGTCAGGGCCAGGCGCTCCATCCCCGCAAAGTTTGAGGGCGTCCCGGAACTCTGCTCTGGTGAATAACCTGTTGTATGAAGGTCTCCTGGTGATTAAAAAAAATCCGACACTCACCCTCAGGCGGCCAGAACAAAAAGGTTCAGGATATCGACAGATGGAGGACGCGAAGTGATAACTCAACTCATCCACCATGACCCGGGAGCAGAGATGACATCAGAGGTTTGCGCCGTAAAGAAGGATAACAGGCGGATCTGCATGGTGTTTTCGTGAAAATTTTCGTACCTTTTATGGAAGGATGATACAGGCGCATAGCAACGGTGGTGCTGTAGCTGCGAAAAAACTGTTTCCGCGTACTGCGATTAATACGCCGGGAGCGGGCTGCCGAAGCTTTAAACAGAATCAAGTTGGAAGGTGTGGGAGTCTGTTTATACAGCCTATACAACTTACGCTTTTCACGATTAGCCCGAGCACACTCCTGGTTCCACCAGGGGGTTGTCGATTTCCGGGTCCCAGATGAACGGGGTATATGGTCCGTTGCCGCCTGAAGGATCACTTCCTGAAAGTAAGTGAAGGCATCTGCCGGCGACGGGAACACGTTAGTTTGACTGTTTATGTCTGTTAAACTCTGACTGTTTATGTCTGTTAAACTCTGACTGTTTATGTCTGTTAAACTCTGACTGTTTATGTCTGTTAAACTCTGACTGTTTATGTCTGTTAAACTCTGACTGTTTATGTCTGTTAAACTCTGACTGTTTATGTCTGTTAAACTCTGACTGTTTATGTCTGTTAAACTCTGACTGTTTATGTCTGTTAAACTCTGACTGTTTATGTCTGTTAAACTCTGACTGTTTATGTCTGTTAAACTCTGACTGTTTATGTCTGTTAAACTCTGACTGTTTATGTCTGTTAAACTCTGACTGTTTATGTCTGTTAAACTCTGACTGTTTATGTCTGTTAAACTCTGACTGTTTATGTCTGTTAAACTCTGACTGTTTATGTCTGTTAAACTCTGACTGTTTATGTCTGTTAAACTCTGACTGTTTATGTCTGTTAAACTCTGACTGTTTATGTCTGTTAAACTCTGACTGTTTATGTCTGTTAAACTCTGACTGTTTATGTCTGTTAAACTCTGACTGTTTATGTCTGTTAAACTCTGACTGTTTATGTCTGTTAAACTCTGACTGTTTATGTCTGTTAAACTCTGACTGTTTATGTCTGTTAAACTCTGACTGTTTATGTCTGTTAAACTCTGACTGTTTATGTCTGTTAAACTCTGACTGTTTATGTCTGTTAAACTCTGACTGTTTATGTCTGTTAAACTCTGTTCGCTTTAGCACCATTTTCTCTCTAGATTGATTTAATAAAGAAAATAATTTTAAAGGATAACTATTTTAAAAGAATTTACAAAGCTGATATCGAAATCGCCGCACCCGTTTTTTAGGTTCTAGGTGTGGGCCTCTGACTTCGGCGAGCGCAATTAAATTCAAAATTTTCCCCAAAATACTAAAAATCTTTTATTACCCCCAGGGTTGTTGAGTCGGAGTCGGAGTCGCGGAGTCGGTAGTTTTGAAGAGAGTGGAGTCGAGTCGGAGTCGGCAATTTTGAAAAGGGTTTTCTAATGGAGTCGGAAATTTTCAAGAGGGTGGAGTCGGAGGGAGTCGGAGTCGGAGTCGGTAATTTTCAAGAGGTCGGAGTCGGTAACTTTCAAAATAGTAGAGTTGGAGCCAGAAAATTTTGAGCTGACAAAGTTATGAATTGTGACTCTGTGAGTGACTTCAATCGCTTCATTCAAGTTCACTCACTTGAGACTTCCACATCACAAAATGCAATTATAAACTTCAAAGTTTTTTTTTAACCTGCACCTTATGTTTCAATTTGGCTTATATTCTAATGAATTAAACCTTCAACCTTATACCATCTATATTTAAGATGCTGAAGAAATAAAATTCTAAGGTACGAAGAGAAATTCTTCTATTGATACGTATTCCTACTACTTGCTGTTTATATTAGTTTCATCTACAGGGTGTTTAATGAAGATCAACAACAAAGCTAAATCAGCTCCTTTGCACCGACCATTTGATCAAAAAGGTTGCAAGAAGCTCAAGAAGAAAAGAATACAACTGGATCATATTGTAAGTGATGAAACTACAACTTTCCATTACTACCTTCTCAATTCATTTTTTCAGAAAGCTCAGAAGATGAGTATGGAAAGCTTCTAGATATTGAAGAGTTTAGTCGAAAGTTTGACTGAAGTTCCAAGAAAATGGTTTATGTTCCCTTCTCATCCTTGTACACAATACTCCATAACTTTAAAAATTTATCTGCTGCTCTGAAAGAAGTTGAAAATTAGATATAACTTAGAAGTTTAAAATTAGAAGAGGCCATCGATAAGCATCCAGACATTGTACAAGAAGTTGCAATTGCTGCTACTGATCTACATCCAAAATGCTTATGTTGAACGACTTTTTTCTGCTCTTAGCATTATAAAATCAGACCTAAGAGGAAAATGAAGGAGGACCTGGCAGAGGCTATTCTATTTTTATAACTACTTTATCTATTTAATAGATCACACTAGATAAGTTCCAGCAGTTTATATATAAGAGTATATATATATATTATATATATATATTATATATATATATATATATATATATATACATATATATATATATATATATATATATATATATATATGTATATATATATATATATATATATATATATATATATATATATATATATATATATATATATGGTAAGAGTGTCTAAAGCTGACATCATGTAATTCCTTGAGAACGGCAGCACCTACAGTAAAACAAATTACATACTTTGAATCAGCGGAAAATTCCTGTTGAGGGGCTTTAATACTTTTTTTTTTTTTTTTATGGTTATCGGAAAATTTTAGAATTTTTTTCCGAATTAGGGCCTGAGCCACTGGGGGACAGAGTGGACGTAAAGTCCTGTCGTCCACCGTGGGAGGCCGAGACCCCGACTCATGCCATCTTTTGCGGTTTACCCAATGGTATCTCTTTAGTTAAAAAAAAAATTATTACTCACACTATGCTATTACTTTAATTACAAGAAAATTTTTTTTCTTCTTAACATACGTTTCCAAATTTAAATTCTTCTTCTAAATTGATTTTTAATCTCTTCTTAAAAACTCAGCAAATCGATTAGCAATAAATATATTTTTTTTCAAATGTTTTTCCTTATTAAACTCTAAGAGCAAGGAAATAACAATCTAAACATATAAAAATACTATTGTAATGAAGATATGTTGCTTCACATTTATTCGTTTTTCAGTCGTAGGCTGAGCATTGCCTGGCTACTTAATTTAGATTTTAGATGATAAAAATATCGTCAATTGCTTAGAGAAAATTATGGCTCGTTGTTATATTTCCGACGAATAAAAAGAAAATAAAAATAAAATAAAAATAAAGAATTAAAAACCCTCCTTAGAATTTTCCCGCTTGATTCCAAATATAATTTTTTACTGTAGGTGCTGCCGTTCAAAAGTTACATGATGTCAGCTTTAGACACTTGGACTATATATATATATATATATATATATATAGAGAAAAAGATAAATGTACAGATATATATATATATATATATATATATATATATATATATATATATATATATATATATATATATATATATATATATATATATATATATATATATCTTATATTATTTTTTTTATATATATATGTAATACAACTTCAAAATTATTAAACTAATCAATTTTGTTGAATGTTTAAGTAGCTTTTTAATTTTTAATAATAATAAAAATAATAGTTAATCAAAGCAAATTAAGAGTATATATTTTATTAATAGAAATGAGGAAACATATTTGTAGTTGGTGAAGATTTCTTAGTTTAAGTGGCTGTTGTTCCTTATATATATATATATATATATATATATATATATATATATATATATATAGGGTTCAACACATATATATATATATATATATATATATATATATATATTAGGCGTTCAGGCTATGACTATCATTGAAGAGTCCAAAGAGTTTCTCGGACGAAACGCCACCATCAGATATCGCTCTTTCACGCATTACTGATCACGTCAGTTAACGTTGCGTAGGCACATTTTCGTTGTGGTTTGTTTTACACACCAGCTCATCGTGGCACACATCACTACTGGCGTTAGCCGGTTCGGTCATCTCAGGTCGCTGTGTTTCATCAGGTGTGATCATCCGCACGGGCAGTACAGAGTGTGGTCAGTTTTCGGCGCGACAGGCAATACCTGGCTTCGCCTGACAGCTGATCAATCGTCCGCCCAGGTGCGCAGAGCGTGTGCCAGGGCATTGTCACTGGTGGCGCCCGGTGGAGGCGGGGGCCTGCGACCACTGTTGCGAGTCCAAAGCAGCCCCGGGCTGCTGGACTCCATCAGACGCAGCCCCTTCCAAACTGCAGACGCCACAGAACTCTGCGACATTGCCGCGAGCAATACCCTCTGCCTTGCGCACCTGGAAGGACGCGGTCGCTGTCGATGAGAACCAGGCACACATTAAAGCCACTGGAGAAGGCTTCTGTTCACTTGTACTTATGTTCTGTAGCTGGTCTCAAACTGCAGCAGAAGCAATATAGTGTTACAGATGACTCAACCTGAGCAGCCTGAAAGCAGAAGAAACTTCGAACGATGCATGCCGCGTTGAACGATTGTGGTAAAACAAACTCTACAACGAAATGTCTTACCACGGCGAACAACTTTGAGAGAAGATGGGATGCTGGCTGGTGTTCGTTGTGCCACTCCAGTGGCACTAGTCACTCCGGTGGTCACCAATATGAAGGGAGGTAAGTAGTTGTCTTGAGAACTACCTTCAATAGAGGGATGTTGATGTTGAAGAGAGTGAGCGTTGTCGCGATGAATTGGCGTTTCGTCCCGGGGGGCTGCTTTGGACTCTTCGGTGGTGGTCGCAGCCCCCTTTCACCAGACGCCACAATATATATATATATATATATATATATATATATATATATATATATATATATATATATATATATATATATATACTCCTCTGTCCCAAAAGTAAGTTTACTGAATATCCCATGAACGACTGAGTAATGTAGCTCCTCCGTGAGGTATACGAGTGGGTAGCTAGTTACCTAGGCTACATATCCATACCAGTTTTAACCAGATTTATAAAGTCAGTCTTGCACTACATCTGCTTATATGGGCGTGTGTTCTAACCTCGCTTACATCTTTTTGTGTATGGGCGTGTTTTCTATCCTCGTTACGTTTTTGCGATGCAGGTAAATATTGAACAGCGGTACGCTTATCAAATTCTGTGTGAAACGTAACAAGTCTGCCACTGAGACATTTATTTGCTTCTTTAAACGAAGCTTATGGGGATGCCACTCTATCGAGAACTATGGTTTTTAAGTGGCACAAAGCTTTCAAAGAGGACCGAGAAAATGTTGAAGACGACCCTCGCTGTGGAAATAATCGACCCTGTTAACAAACGATGACATTGTGGAAGTTGTTAGAGCTGTGATGGAGAGAGACCGCCGGTTCAGTGTCAGAGTGATTGCAGAAGAAACTGGTTTGGATAAAAATGCAGTTCATAGAATTTTCACGAACCATTTGCACATGCGAAAAATTTGTGCAAAACTAGTGCCAAGACTTGTCTGTGGAGCAGAAAGCGAACAGGGTCAAAATTTGGCAAGATTTACTTGAAAGACTTGAAATGGAGCACAATTTTTTGGATAAAGTTATTACAGGCGATGAATCATGGGTTTTTGAGTATGATCGTAAAACCAAACGCGCGGAAAGGCACATGAAAAATTCTCCTGTCAGAAGAGCCCATATGAACAAGTCCAAGGTGAAAACACTGATTATTGTTTTTCGACAGCCGTGGTATTGTGCACAAGGAATTTGTACCTTCAGGACACAGTTAATCACGTCTTTTACAAAGATGTCTTGGAACGACTTCGAAAACGAGTTCAGCAAATCAGAACAGACATTGCAGACGATTGGGTGCTGCACCACGATAACGCGCCATCTCACACTGAGCTCTCAATTATGGAATTTCTGGCGAAGAAAAACATTCAAGTACTTCCACATCCTCCATACAGCCCAGATCTAGCTCCGGCGATTTCTAAATTTTCCCTAAGTTGAAAATGAAGTTAAAAGGTCATCATTTTGGGACGATAAAAAAAAAAAATACTGTAACACGTGAACTAAACACATACACTTCAGGAAAATGACTTCCGGTACTGCTATGAACAATGGAAGAAACATTGGAACTGCTGTGTAACCTCGCAAGGGTCATACTTTACTTTGAAGGAGATAACTTGTAATTTCAGGTAAGTCCAATACATAATTAAATACACATCAGTACACTTACTTTTGGGACATATATATATATATATATATATATATATATATATATATATATATATATATATATATATATATATATATATATATATATATATATATATATATATATATATATATATATATATATATATATATATATATATATATATATATATATATATATATATATATATATATATATATATATATATATATATATATATATATATATAAGTATAAACACATATATTTATACATATATATATATATATATATATATATATATATATATATATATATATATATATATAATTTAGATCAAGGTGCTTAAATGTAAGTTTTCTAAGTTTGCAGATGATACCAAAGTGGCTACTTAGTAAGAAATAATGATGGATATATAAAGATTCAAAATGATCTTGATAAACTTCTTAGGTCGACAGATAAGTGGCAAATAAATTTTAATAGTAAAAAGTGCAAGGTTCTTCATTTAGGTAACTCAAATAAAGATTTAACTACGATATGAATGGGGATTGGGTTGAGTCTGTGGACCAAAAAGATTAGATGTGAGTATAAGCAGCAATCTGAAAGTAGCTATCAGTGTTTGAAAGCAAGACAAAGTTACAAGATGTTAAGTATAATAAATCGCAATATAGTTTACAAAACTAACAGTTATAAGTAGCTGTATAATATCTATTTTAGGTCAGTTTAGAGTATTGCGAACAAGTTTGGGCCCCTTATTTAAGAAAAGACCTAGGTATGCTGGAAAGAGTGTAAAGTAGTGCAACAAGGATGATTTCTGGCTTTGAGGGTAAGAGCTATGGAGAGAGGATGAAGGGAGTTAGGAATGTTTTCTTTAGAAAGGCGATTTCATTTTGCATTTTAGCCATTAGACCCATCTTATGTATATTTCAAGTTTAAAGTCATTTCTGAAAAATAGTAAATGTTGAAAAGAACAATGTCAAAAACAAAAGTTTTGAAAAAATGAAAAATCTTAAAGAATGACTACAGACAAAGAAAACACTCGAAAACGACGTTTAGAGGTCAGGAAAGCTACAGTTTGCTTTTTCCCATCAAATTGGCTGAAAATTAAGAAAATTATGTCCACTTTTAGGGGTGGTGAAAATTGGGCTCAGCCCGAAGCAAATATTGGACCCTGCCCTTTATTGAAGTAATATATATTGTAGTCATTAGTCTTAACTAATTCCTATTTTTATTTTTATTTTATTTTTATTTTTATTTTGTACTTTTTCTTTTTCTATTTGGAACCAATTTTTTTGTCTCGAGCGAAAAGTCACGTGATCCTTTCAACTTCCGTTCTCTTTCGATCAAGCGCCATTACTAAAAACACGTTCTCTATTTGTTCCGATTTTTTGCTACAGTTTTTGTCAGTGTGTCACTTTCACCATCCAAGTTTATGAATTAATTCTTCAGAAAATATCAAGGATTTTATTCCAACTGTGTGCTTTTTCTACAAGTTATTGATTTTGGATATTTTGTGAATATTCACCGTGGTTTCAATCTTGTGATTCTGCCTTAGCCTCAGTGAATTTGAACTATTACTATTTTTTGCTACGTGTTTGATCGAAAGTTTATATTATATAGATTTTATAATAAAAAGCCAGGGGTGAGTTTGTGCTTAAAATTTATTTCTATAAAGTGAAACATTTATTTTTTATTTAAATAACATATTCCCTATTATATTACTTATGTGATTTTTATATCGAAACTAAATTAGTCACCCTTCATTTCTGTTTCAAAGAAAGTCAGATTTCAGGGGATCCTATGTTATATTTCTCATAAATTCTAATTCCTTATTTTATGCATTACAATTATTATTATTTATTTATAAATATTGTTATTGTTTATTATGATGTATTATATATAAGTTTATTTTGTTTTTAATAGATTTATTGATGCTCAAAGTTGTTTACATTTCCAATCTTGTTGGTGTTGTTTCTTCAGCAAATCCGAAAACAATCATCAACAAAGTGGTGACTGGAGTGTTTCTACCCTGATGCCCTCTGAACAGTGTTTTTCAAGTGCCTTCACAGACGTTTTTGTATTCACCGGGACCGTCCAGTGGTTCCTCCTGCTGCATATAATTTTTTATTTTACCATTTTTAATATTTTAATATTTTACATATATATATTTTTTTCATATTTCTATTTCACGGGAGCAAGCTTATATAAACAGCTGTGCTTTCGAATATATATATATTTTTTTTCTTCTCTCCAAAAAAGCGAGAGCTAGTGGGTCTAAAGCCCAGTGTTTTGTGTTTTCGTAGTTTTAAGAGCCTCCTTATTTTTAATTTTTTATATTTTTTTAGATAGCGTTAGGAAATTTTTTAGTCGGCAATTCTACCTGCCCCATCACTTTATATTATCTTGCATTGTTAACACATACAGTATTATTTTTTTCTTATAAATATGGCTCCTGTGGATGACATTCCAAACAATTTAAATACAGCTCAACCTCCACCTGCACCTCAACTTACGGCTCCTGCTCAGACCACTACTTTTCAGTATAATGGTAAGTTTTTGAGTGAGGATCTGGATCTCACTTTTGTGTTATTAGAGTTACAGTTGCAAGATAAATCCGAAAGCGATCGATTTAGAGCTTTATTAAATATACTTCCAACTAAAATTTTACAACGCATAAGAGATGTTTTACCAAATTTAAATGTTGGCATTAGGCCCTATAGTGAGCTCAAGGCTATACTCTTAGACAGATTAGGACAATCAGAGCCTGAAAAAATTAGAAAGCTTTTGAGAAATGAAGTTTTGGGAGATAGACTACCATCAGTTCTTTTAAGCAATATGCTTTCATTGTTAGACGGTCCTCCTGTGGGACCTTGCATCCATATAGTGCGTGAGCTATTTATACAAAAGCTCCCATCTAACATTCAGTACCAATTAGCTTTAGTAGATCCTGCGTGCTCATTATCGGAATTAGCTGTGCATGCAGATAGGATCGTAAAAGCGGAAACTCTTACGACGCAGCTCGCACCTTTTCCCGCTTCAACTGCACCAGCCTTGACGCTAGGTCAGGGGCCACCCATCCCCTCTAGCCCGCAGGCACAAGGCCTGGTACAAGCAGTGCAACCTTCCCCCTCGCAACATGTTTCACAAGCTCGCATCACGTTTTTGGAGCAATCAATTTTGGATTTGCAAACAAGGCTCCGATCGCTTGAAACTCTTATACATCCTAATTTTTATCATGCTCCTTCGCCTAACATGGACTTCTCAGCACATCGTCCACGCTATTTTAACCAGCCTCGTCGTTATTTCAAATCTCCTCACGCTTCTCGTCAATCCTTTCATCACTCACAGTCTCCTTCTCGTTCGGCACAGCAACCTCCCTCTGCTCTTGCTCATCCTTCTTCTGTCCCTTCTCCTTCTGATTCCCAAGGCATTTGTCTTAATCACCAGCGTTTTGGGGCTCAAACCCGCAATTGTCATAAACCCTGCGCTTTTTCTTTAAACGATACTGCCACATCGTAAAGTCGCCCGATGTGGCCGGTGCCGCGTCTAACCTTCTTTCTATCTTTGATCCTAACACAGGTTACACATTTTTAGTCGATACAGGTTCTTCCTTCAGTGTTCTTCCTCGATCTCTTTTACAAAAGAGCCCTGTTTCTGAACCTCTTAATTCTCTTCAGGCCGCTAACGGGACTCTTATTCACACCTATGGCTCTAAACGTCTTCATCTTACTCTCTCTTTCCGACGCGACTTCCATTGGGATTTCGTCATTGCAGATGTCACCCTTCCCATCATAGACGCTGACTTCCTTTCCCATTATAACATCCTTGTTGATCTTCATCATAATAGAATCATCGATTTCGACACGCAATTTTCGTCTTCCTGTATACGTACCGCTTCTTCCATCAGTGGAATACACCTTCCATCTTCTAGTAACCCTTTTGAAGCACTTCTTCATTCGGATTTTCCCGAACTTGTTTCTCCTATTTCTACCTTTTCGGAAGTCAAACACAATGTGGTCCACCACATTGAGACTTCAGGCAGACCTCCCTTCGCGCATGCACGTCGCCTTGCTCCCGACAAACTTAAAGCTGCCAAGCTTGAGTTTGATACCCTTCTTCAGCAAGGTATAATTCGACCTTCAAATTCTGAGTATGCTTCTCCTCTTCACCTCGTCCTTAAACCTAACGGTGATTACCGCCCTACCGGGGATTACAGGTGTCTTAATGCAATTACACGCCCCGACCGTTATCCAATTCCGCACCTGCAAGATTTTACCGCAAATCTTTCGCGATGTACCATCTTCTCGAAAATTGATTTGGTGAAAGCTTTTTACCAAATTCCAGTAAATGCAGCCGATATTCACAAAACGGCCGTAATAACTCCCTTCGGCTTGTTTGAGTTTCTCCGAACTCCTTTCGGTCTCCGGAATGCTGCCCAATCTTTCCAGAGGTTCATCGATTCCGTGCTCCGTGGACTGCCTTTTGTGTTTGCTTATCTTGACGATCTCCTTATAGCCAGCTCTTCCCCAGAGGAACATCTCTCTCACTTACGCCAGGTTTTCGCAAGGTTAGTGACTTTCGGCATTCGTATTAACTCTCTTAAATGCATGTTCGGCGTTACTTCGCTAACCTTCCTCGGCCATTCTATCTTTTCAGAAGGTATCCGCCCTCTCGAAGACCGTGTGTGTCTCTGCTATTCGTTCTTTCCCCATGTCCCAGAAGCAACGACAACTTCGTCGTTTTCTGGGCATGGTAAACTTCTATCACAGGTTCATTCCTTCGGCAGCAGACATTTTGCGTCCTCTTAATGCCCTTCTCAAGCCTTCTCGTAAAGGATCTTCCGCCTCCACCTCCATCGATTGGACTGATGAGGCCCGTCTTGCTTTCTCTACCATCAAGGAGGCTCTGGCTTCTTCTGTCCTCCTTGTTTTTCCCTCCCCCACTGCTCCGACACGCATTCACACTGATGCTTCGGATCACGCAGTCGGTGCTGTTTTGCAACAGTACCTTGAAGGCGAATGGCGTCCGCTGGCGTTCTTTTCTAGGAAGCTCCAACCTCCCGAGGTTCGGTATAGTGCTTTCGGGAGAGAATTGCTAGCTATCTACCTTGCCATCAAACATTTTCGGTACTTTATTGACGGTCGTGAGTTTCATATACTTACGGACCACCTGCCCATCACGTACGCCATTACAGCTTCTACTGTTAAACAGTCTCCCCGTGAGGCACGTCATCTCGAGTTTATTGCTCAGTTCACCACCGACATTCGTCACGTTAAGGGTGCTGAGAATATTCCCGCAGATGCTCTTTCCCGCATTTGTGCCATTTCTCCTCTTCCTTCCATCGATTACGAGGAGATGTCCCGTCTTCAGCAGCTGGAAGACTATACCTTCCCTGCCAACTCTACTTTTGATATTCAGAGTGTGGAAGTTTTCGGATTTCCATTTCCACTTCTCTGCGACATGTCCTCACGTCTACCCCGCCCTGTCGTACCTTCTTCCATGCGTCGTCTTGTATTTCACACAATACACGATGTTTCGCATCCCGGCATAAGAGGTACACAGGTCAAAGTCGGTAAACATTTTGTCTGGCCGTCCCTTCTCCAGGACGTTAAGCTTTGGACTAAAAGTTGCCTTAACTGCCAACGTGCAAAAGTCCATAAGCATACTAGTGCTCCTGTCGAGCAGTTTCTTCCTCCGGGACAACGCTTCGACCAGGTCCACATTGACTTGGTCGGTCCCCTACCTCCTTCAAACGGTTACACACACCTTCTCACTTGTATCGACCGATTTACTCGCTGGGTCGAAGCTATCCCTCTTCAAGATACTTCAGGAGAATCCATTGCTCAGGCTTTTCTCTTCCACTGGGTTTCAAGATTCGGTACTCCCTCTACGGTCTCGACAGATCAGGGACGCCAATTTGAGTCCTACCTGTGGAAGGACCTTATGGTTCTCTTAGGATCAAAACGCCTTCGTTCTTGTAGCTATCATCCACAATCGCAGGGAATGATTGAAAGGTTTCACCGGCAGTTAAAATCTTCCCTGATGGCTCATGGCAATGTTGATAATTGGTCCGAAACCCTCCCACTTGTCCTTCTTGGCATTCGGACTTCATTCAAGTAAGACCTTCAGTGCTCATCCGCTGAGCTTGTTTACGGTACTTCCATCCGAATTCCAGGCGAGTTCATCCTTCTTTCCCCTGCTCCTACTACTGATCGTCATTCTTACCTTTCCCGTCTTCGTCAATGTGCCGACTCATGGAAGCCCTCTCTTCCTCGCCAAACTCGTCGCACAATCTACATTCCGTCCGAACTCGATACCTGTACACACGTTCTTGTCCGCCACGACTCCCATCGCGGCCCTCTTCAGGCCCGATATGACGGACCTTTTTGGGTTCTTCAGCGTTATCGTAAATATTTTTCGCTTCAAAGGGGTTCTAAAGTGGAAAATGTTTCTATTGACCGGATTAAGCCCGCCTTCTTGGACTTTGCTCCCGAGTTGTCAGTTGACATTGTTCCACCTCCTCCAATCATCCTTCCTGTTTCTCCTCGTTTACAACAACCTTCTACCACCCATCTGGCTTCATCTTCCTCTACTCGTACACATTCTACTGACCCTCCCCCTCCTCCTTCCGTCCCTATGTCCACTTCTCCGGTTCGTAATCCTTCCCCGCCGCCTCTACCACTTCCCCTTCCGCCTACGACTGATCCTCCAATGCATACCCAGCCTAATCCTCCTCCTCCTCCTGTGCCTTCTCCTCCCTATCCTCGGTCTCGTTCCGGCCGCCGTCGCCGCCCTGTTGTACGCTTCTCTCCCTGACACTCCGTGTCTGCCGGGGGGGTAATTGTAGTCATTAGTCTTATAATTCCTATTTTTATTTTTATTTTATTTTTATTTTTATTTTGTACTTTTTCTTTTTCTATTTGGAACCAAATTTTTGTCTCGAGCGAGAAGTCACGTGATCCTTTCAACTTCCGTTCTCTTTCGATCAAGCGCCATTACTAAAAACACGTTCTCTATTTGTTCCGATTTTTGCTACAGTTTTTGTCAGTGTGTCACTTTCACCATCCAAGTTTATGAATTAATTCTTCAGAAAATATCAAGGATTTTATTCCAACTGTGTGCTTTTTCTACAAGTTATTGATTTTGGATATTTTGTGAATATTCACCGTGGTTTCAATCTTGTGATTCTGCCTTAGCCTCAGTGAATTTGAACTATTACTATTTTTTGCTTCAAGTGTTTGATCGAAAGTTTATATTATATAGATTTTATAATAAAAAGCCAGGGGTGAGTTTGTGCTTAAAATTTATTTCTATAAAGTGAAACATTTATTTTTTATTTAAATAACATATTCCCTATTATATTACTTACGTAATTTTTATATCGAAACTAAATTAGTCACCCTTCATACCTTCTGTTTCAAAGAAAGTCAGATTTCAGGGGATCCTATGTTATATTTCTCATAAATTCTAATTCCTTATTTTATGCATTACAATTATTATTATTTATTTATAAATATTGTTATTGTTTATTATGATGTATTATATATAAGTTTATTTTGTTTTTAATAGATTTATTGATGCTCAAAGTTGTTTACATTTCCAATCTTGTTGGTGTTGTTTCTTCAGCAAATCCGAAAACAATCATCAACAATATATATATATATATATATATATATATATATATATATATATATATATATATATATATATATATATATATATATATATATATATATATATATATATATAAAGGATAAAAATATATATATATATATATATATATATATATATATATATATATATATATATATATATATATATATATATATATATATATATATATATATATATATATATATATATATATATATATATATATATATATATAAACCTTTAATAAAAAACCCGAAGATTTTGGCTACGGCCCATATAGATCGAAGCGGCGCACGAAAAACGCGGAAAGGTTTAATGATAAATGCGAAAACGGCTAAACACCACAAGACTGAATCAAAAGTACAAC
>JABUQX010144887.1:77500-90000 GCA_015478945.1 Trachelipus rathkii | reverse complement strand
ATAATATATACATATATATATATATATATATATATATATATATTATTATATATTATTATATATATATATATATATTACCGTATATATAGTTACATATATATAGTCATAGCCATACATATAGTCATATCATATTACATAGTTTATGCATATAAGAGAAGAGCTTGTTAGCATATTATTATTATATTATGATATTATTATTATTATATATTACATATATTATTATTATTATTATATATATATACATATTGGTTATAATTAAATAAATATAATATTATTATTATTATTATTATATATATATTATTATTACATATTATTTATTATTACATATTATTATTATTATATATTATTATTATTATATTATACATGCGCGTGATTGTTATTACATATATACATATTATTATTATTAAATTATTATTATTACATATTATTATTATTATATATGCATATACATATTATTATTATTATTATTATTATACATATTATATTATTATTATTATTATTATTATTATTATTATTATATATATATTATTATTATTATTATTATTATTATTATAGGCATATATTATATATTATTATTATTATTATATATATATATATTATTATTATATATATATTATTACATATTATTATTATTATTATTATATTATTATTATTATTATTATTATTATTATTATATTAAATATATATTATATATTATTATATATTATATATTATATATTATATATATATATATATATTACATATATATATATATTATTATTATTATTATTATTATATATATATATTATTATTATATATATTATATATATTAATATACATATATATATATATTATTATTAGCATATATATATATTATTATTATATATATTATTATTATTATTACATATATATATTATTATTATTATTATTATTATTATTATTATTATATATTATTATATATATATTATTATATTATTATTATTATATATTTTTATATTATATATATATACATATATATATATATTATTATTATTATTATTATTATTATTATATTATTATTATTACATATATTATTATTATTACATATATATTATTATTATTATTATTTCTATATTATTATTATTATTATTATTATTATTATTATATTATTATTATATTATTATTATTATTATTACATATATTATTATTATATTATTATTATTATATTATTATTATTATTATTATTATATTATTACATATATATATTATTATAAAATTACATATTATTATTATTATATATATATATTGATATATATTATTATTATATTATATATTATATATTATTATATTACATATATATTATTATTATATTTATATCATATTATTATATTATTATTATTATTATATATTATTATTATATATATATATTATTATTATTATATATTATTATTATATATTATTATTATATTATTATTATTATTATTATTATTACATACCGTATATTAATAAAGCCATATTACATGATAGTCATAGCTCACATAGCCATAGCCATATTACATGAATATGCATATTATTATTATTATTATATTATTACATATTACTACATATTACATACATACATATTATATTATTATATATATATATATATATATATTATATTATTATTATTAAATATATATATTATTATATATATATATTATTATTATTATTATTATTGGTTTATTATTATTATTATTATATTATTATTATTATTATTATTATATTGGTTATTATTATTATTATTATTATATATATATATATAAACATATATATATATATTATATATATATTATTATTATATATATTATTATATATATATATATATTATATTATTATTATTATTATATATTATTATTATTATTATTATTATATATTATTATTATTATATATATATATATACATATATTATTATAGGCATATTATTATTATTATATATTATTATTATTATTATTATTATTATATTATGATATTATTATATATATATATTATTATTACATATATATATTATATAACATATATATATATTATTATTATTATTATTATTATTATTATTATTATTATTATTATTGGTTATATATTATTATTATTATATTATATATTATTATATTATTATTATTATTATATATATTATTATTATTACATATATTATTATTTTATTAATATATATTATTATATATATATTATTATTATTATTATTATTATTATATATTATATATATATTATTATTATATATTATATATTATATTATTATTATTATTATATATATTATTACATATTATTATTATTATATTATTCTTTATTATATATATTATATATATATATATTATTATTATATATATTTATTATATATATATATATTATTATATATACATATATATTATATATTATATTATTATTATCTATATTATTATTATATATATTATTATATTATTATTATTAATATTATTATATTATATTATTATTATTATTATACATATTATACATTGTTATTGTTATTACATATACATATATATTATTGTTAAACATATATATTATTATTATATATATATATTATATATATATATATACATATATTATTATATTATTAGCATATATATTATTACATATATTATATTATTATTATATATTTCCAAACATATATATATATATATATATTGTTGTTATAGTTATTATTTATTATTATTATTATTATTATACATATATATATTATTATTACATATATTATTATTATTATATATATATATATTATATTATATAATAATTATATATATATTATTATTATTATTATTATTATATTATTATATTATTATTATTATATATATATTATTATATTACATATATATATATATTATTATATTATTTAATGATATTATATATATATATATATATTATAGATATATTATTATTATTATATATATATATTATTAATACATATTATATATTATTACATTATATATTATATTATTATTATATATTATTGTAGTATATATATATAAACATATTATATATATATTATATATTATATATATATATATTATATATATTATTATATATATATATATATATATATATATATTATTATTATTATTATTATATTATTATTATTATTATATATATATATATATATATTAGGCATATTATATATTATATATTACATATATATATATATATTATTATATTTATATATATATTATATATATATATACATATATTATATTACATTATTATATATATTATATATTTGTTATATATATATTATATATATTATTACATATATATATATATATTATTATTATTATTATATTATATATTACATATATATATTATTATTATTACATATATTGTTATTATTATTATTATTATTATATATATATTATATACCATTCATATTATATTATTATTATTATTATTATATATATATTATTATTATATTATTATTATTATTATTATTATTATTATTATTATTATTATTATTATTATATATATATATAGTTATTATTATATATTATTATTATATATTATTATTATATATATGTATTATTATTATTATTATTATTATTATTATTATTATTATATATATATATATATATTATTATTATTATATATTATATATTATTATTTATTATTACATACATATTATATATATATTATATATATTTCATATATATATATATTATATTAAGTTATTATACATATATTATTATTACATATACATATACATATATTATATATATACATATTATTACATATGGTTATTATTATTGTTGAAGAAGATATATAAAGAGCATATTATTGCCATATATTATTATTATTATACTATTACATATTATTATTGGCTGGTTATATTATTATATATTATTACATATTATTATTATATTGGTTGGTTATTGTTGGTATATATACATATTATTATTATTATTATTATTACATATATATATATATTGATACATTATTACATTATTATTATTATTATTATTTATATATATATATATATATATATATATTAGTTATTATATTATTATTATTAGTATATATATATATATATACATATATTATTATTATTACATATTAGTTATTATATTATTATTATTATTATATACATATATTATTACATATTATTATTATTATTAGCTACTGCATATATTATTGTTATTAGTTAGCATATAGTTATTATACATGTTGTTATGCCACATACATATATATATATATATATATATATATATATATATATATCATATATATATATATATATATATATATATATATAGTAGTTATGCAACACTTTGACCACGGTCAGCGATTTCTCAAAAAGTATTAGAGGTACCGCTTCAAACTTGGTACTATGTTCTATGTATGTGTTAAGCTCGTTACACGCGAAATTTCAAGTCTCTAGGATGTATATAGGGGTACCTCCCCCCGAGACCGAACGCAAAATATGTCGCTACGCCCCTTTTGACGCGTCCGAATGAACGAGTTCGGTTAGGCCTAATGGTTCCCATTCGAGCGTGATGACGTAATCCAGCGTACTCCCGTAAGGGGGGACGCTGCCCACTAAAAATTAAATTGATCGTAGAAGGCTGAAATTTGTTAGTGTATAGAAGAAGGAGAAAGGAGTCTGAATCTGTAGAGTTTGAGTTGGCAACGGCACCGGTGCTGGCTCCGGTGCGGTGCTGGGATAGTAAATAAGGTTATAATAATACAATATAGGTGTTAAAATATATGTTTATAAGGATGTAGATCTCGACTATGATGGTTTGAGGCTCCCTCATGACGATGCGGGTTGTGTCAGCAGGCCCCGGGCCGACGCGTGTGCGCGCCCGCCGGCGCGATCCGACGCGAAACGTGCGCGTGCGTGCGTGCGCCGGCAGGCTTGCTCGCCGGCGCGGTCCGACGCGAAACGGGCACATGCGCGCGCCCACGCGCCTGCAGGCGCGATCCGGCGTAAGAACGCAAACGTGTTCTGTTTTCTTTTAATAAAATTTTTATTTTTTTAGCTTTTACGCGTGAGCTTTTGTTTTCAACTTAATTTTTTTCAAAATTTATTATTTTTTATTTATTTTTTAATTTATTTTTGTTTTTTACTAAATTTTTTATGCTTTTCATGTTTATAACGTAAAAATTTACGTTTTTACATACCCTAAATCAGTAAATCAGTAAATCAAACAACCCTCCCCACCTTCCTCCATACTGTGATCTATTGATCTATTGATCTATTGATCTATTGATTCAAGTCATATTTTTTTATTAAAATTGTTATGTTTTACATACCCTAAATCAGTAAATCAGTAAATCAAACAACCTCCCCACCCCCTCCTACCCATCTATTGATCTATTGATCTATTGATCTATTGATGTATTGATTCAAGTCATATTTTTTATTAAAAATGTTATGTTTTACATATCTTAAAGCAGTAAATCAGTAAATCAAACTGCCCTCCCCACCACCCTCCTACCCTGCTATGAGCTATTGATCTATTGATCTATTGATTCAAGTCATATTTTTTATTAAAATTGTTATGTTTTACATACCCTAAATCAGTAAATCAGTAAATCAAACTGTCCTCCCCACCACCTACCCTTCTATGATCTATTGATCTATTGATCTATTGATATATTGATCTATTGATCTATTGATCTATTGATCTATTGATCTATTGATTCAAGTCATATTTTTCTTTAGTATAAATAAGTTCTTTGGATAAAAGCAGGAAAAGAAAACAAGTTTTTATTTTAAAGCTTTTATAACATAAGTGCAAACTAATCGTTAAGATTTAAATTTTTAGCATCAAATATATTTACAAGTTTATTAAAAGAAACATTATTTAAAAAACATATAATGAAATAAATACAGTATACACCACATAAATTAGACCTGATAGGTTGTACAGGAAAACATAAGGTCCTAACATATTGAACATTATTATATTTTAAAAAAGATGTTACATAATGATTACTAAACATAAAATCTAAATGCAGAGAGTCAAGGAAATATACAACATTATTTTTATTCTTATACACGGCTATCCAATGTCCATTGCTCGAAACATCCCTAGGAGAAGTGTTGAAGATAAGACCAGAGTCGGTATCCAATTTCCGAAGGCGTTTAATATTTCTTCTTCATTCATCATTAATAATTCAAGATTATATTTCGTACTCTGTCAATCTCGATGATTTGAGGATGTTCCAGATACACCAGAACTGAGATTGAGGATGTCAAACTTTGTCCAAATTTGAGACTCAACCCTAATGTTCCTTTTCTTAGGATATTGAGATGATAAGCATTACAAGCTGAAAGATCAGCAGTGAGATCGTATGCATATAAATTACTGTTTTCAGCATAAGTCTGGAGATCAACACCTGTACCGTTATCGCTGCAAGATACAGTATTGGCAAATAAATCGTAAAAAGGACGTGAACATTGAGAATGTGAGTCTTCATATATCATCTCATAATCACGACCGTATGGTTGACCATTCACGTGTAAACTGATACCTCTAAGTCTGAAATGGGTAAATTTAAAAGCAGACTTTCCATAGTTTCCAGAATAAGCATCGTGTTCTACAATTCCTATTATTACCTTCTGAGGTAAGCTACCATTGACGATGTTAGGTATATTAATACTCGATAATCCTTGGGTAAAGTTAAAAATTTTAGTCTCAATTCTCTTGATTGGATATTTTGCTGTATCAGGGAAAAGAGATTTCTCTATTTCCATATGTTTAAGGGGAGATAATTTCACTTTACGTATATAAAGATAAGCATCCAGTAATTTAAAGATAGGCTTTGGTGCAGTAGTTGTGGCTAAAACAGCGCTTTTAACATTAAGAGCAAATTCAGGTGCAGATCTAGTTAACCTGATGCGGGTGTCCACTGATGGTAGAATAAGTCTTTCCTGAGAGAATATATCACCGTTTACACGTCCATAATATTCATACGTGTTATTTTTAGATTTAGCAGCGTTGGTTCTATGTTTCTCTACATCTTTTAAATTGTAATATCCACATGATTGCAGATGAGACTCCTTCGCATCTTGAGAATAATTTAGCAAAGTCTCAAATATAACTGCGATATGGGTAACTTGCAGCTGATGCTCCTAGAGATGTTTCATTTAAAAACACCTCAAGTTGATTAAAACATGTATACAAGAAATTTGTCTCGGTGGATACTATGTGATCGGTTCCTGTGAGATCTGAACCATCTTCGTTTACTAACTTAGTCTTCAGATATAAAAACACATTCGAAGGGTCAAGATATTGGTCAGAAGTACCAGGGATATTGAATTCGAGAGGTACATCTGTATTTGTGATTGCGTGAACGGGATTAATACTAATAAAGTTGGATTCACTCACACTAATCTGTGTAGGGTTCACAGAGAAGAGATCCAATTCACTCTTACAACAGTCTGGGCTGGAGGGATGGAGGAAATGCATCTTGCTGGTACAATCGCCTGACGTATAATGAGGAGAGATTTGTTTAAACATTCCTTATATACGAAATAGTTACAGGTTGTCACTGTTTATGTAAAAAGTTACCACTTATCATCGTTATTAAAGGGCAAACACATCAATACACTTTTTCTTTAGTGGTCCTTTCCTATTCCTCTTTATAGGTTTTTTACGGCGACCTACACCTTGACCAGTCATCTTACGTCGTATTTTTCGTTTAACATCATCTAACATTTCATTTTTATCAGAGGCATCGACTGGTCGACGTTTTACAGCTCTTCGAGGGTCGATACCGCCCATAATATCCTGGAAAGTATTTATACCTGTTCTAGCTGCTTTTTTAGCGAGATATTTACCTCCTGATTTAAACAAAGGGATAGCACGTCTGAACAACGAAGCAAAAAATCCTCCTAAACCATATCCCCTCTGCATTCTTGAACCCCTGAAGACTCGTTCTCTTTCCATTATTATTATTATTATTTAACGGAGCTTTTATGTGCACTTTACACACTGCTGTCCCACTTGTGAATATGGATTACCTTCCACGTCTCTTATATAAATACGAATCGAACTCAGTTGGGTCTTACTTAACGGTAAGTAGTGAACATTAGGAAAGCTTATAACTCTATTACCTTTAGGAAAATGAACTACTCTTAACAAAGAGGCTTTAGTATTCCCTACATACTGATGGTCTATAATATCTGTATAAACATAGGCCATACCAGGATCTTGAAACATCTTAGAAGGCATGCATACAAAATGTAATGAACTCTCGGTGTCATTTTTGAGACATACTCTTCCATCGTTGGTATATAACGTATTAGATCCTTTAGAGATGGTTTGATATCGTTATTTCTCAATATTGAGTCTGTATGTGAGTAATTACATTTACGAAACCAGGCTGAAGAATGGAAAATAAATAAACTTCTATCTTTCAGGTTCACATGAGTTTGAGATTTTAAGGTGATTAACACGTTATCTTCGTTAATGGTTTTATTAACAAGAAACACTAAATCTTTAAGATAACCATCTTTGTTTCAAATTTTTGTTTAAGGCCAAGGAACACACTTCAGTAAACCGATTTGTAAAGACCACGACTTAAGATGAAATATTTTCATAGAAATATTCTTTTTCATCATGTTTGATAATGTCTGTATTAGCGTTAATTTTTAATACATTTTTAACATATTCAACGCTTCTAAATATTATAAATGCCGAAGGGGACTCTAATATATTCTCAACAGATGCGTCAAGAATTATTTCACTTAATCCTGCTTCATACATTTCTCGCTCAAAAGTTATAGGGTTCAATAATTGGGTTGTATAGTCTGATATTTTATTAGCAGGATGTAGATCCATAGAGGCCGATGAGGGCAGCGTTAGATAGAAATGATCTTCGGAGGTCATGATTACAGTTTCTCAATTTCATATACATCTATTTACGAACTAGACTCTTTACACTATCGGAGCTTCTTCCGTATATGCACTTTACACACAGCCGTACCATGTGTGAATGGGTAAGGGTTCCCTTCGACATCTCTTATATACACTCTTACTGTTCTAAATTGAGCATTATTCAGAGGTATATAGTGTACACTAGGAAAACTTATAACTCTGTAATCTTTAGGAAAATGTATCACTCTTAGTAACTGAGCCTTAGTGTTTCCAACATACTGGGGTTCTACAATATCGCTGTAAACATATGCTACACCCGGGTCGTGTAACATCTTTGAAGGGTCACATACAAAATGTAATGAATCATCGGTGTTGCTTTTTGCTACAAGCTTATCTAAATACTCTTCCATAGTGGGGATATAATGTATTAATTCATTTAGAGGCGCTTTGATATCGTTAATTCTCAATATTGTATCATCACGTAAGTAACTACATTTACGAAACCAGTCCGAAGTGTGGAAAATAAATAAACTTCTATCTTTCAGGTTTACTAGAGCTTGAGATTTTAAAGTGATTAACACGTTGTCTTCGTTGAATGTTTTATTAACTAGAAATACTAAATCTTTACATATACGGCTTGATCCAAATTGTTTGTTTAAGTCTATGAACACATCGGTAAGAGATTTATAGAGACCACGATTTATTAAATATCTTTCAAAGAAATATTCTCTATCGGCTCTCACGATAACACTCATATCTGTGTTAATTTTTAATACGTTTTTAACATTCTCAACACTTCTAAATATTACAAATGCCATATGTGAATCAGGCATATTCTCTACACGCGCATCCAGTATCATTTCGCATAACCCAACTTCGTACATTTCTCGTTCGAGTTTTATGGGACTCAATAACTCTGTAGTAAAGTCTGATATTTTATTTTCCGGATATAGATGCGATGACGGTAACGTTAAATAGAAATGATCTTCACTCTCCATGTTCACAAAGTAAACTAATCAATGTTTCTTAATTTCACTAGCATTTATATAACTGTTAAACTTCACTGGGTAACCTATCCATTTGACAAGATACTGTTTATTTTTACCTTTCCCTTTAGATCCTAATATTTTTTCTATTTTATACTCGTGACTCTTAGGGTCAAATCGTATTTTCTGTATTTCTTGTTTATAGAATCCTCCTTTTATTTTTTTCACCATCTAAATCCTCAAGATAGTATAATTTTAACCCGTCTCTCGGGAATTCTCTGATGGTATCTACTTTAAAAACTTCTCTCGACCATCCAGCTTCATACCCTTTTCTGAAATTTTCATCAGTCCTGGATACTCTCACATAATCTCCTACTTTAACACCAGTGTTATCTTTTATTTTTCCCATTGAGTTGATAGGTACAGCTGGTTTTGTCTTCACCATCTCTATTGGGGTATTCTTAAGTGTTCTATGATAAGACCGATTATAGGAGTAAGCCAGGTCTTGTAGTATATCGAAATATTTAAATGTATTCATCTTCGTAAAATACCTATGCATTCTTTCTTTTATAGTTTGTACTCTTTCAACTATTGCGGCTTTATTAACTGAAAATGTATTGTAATACCCTATGTCATACTCAGTAACTATTTCTTGAAACTCTTTGCCTAAAAATTCTGTACCCTTATCTGTCCATATCATTTGAGGATATCTGCCATCTTCATTTATAATTTCTTTGACTGCTGTAGCAACAGTCTTTGATTTTTTATCTTTTAAAACCCTTAACCATAAGTATCTGGAATATACATCTATCACAAAAAGAATATATTGATACCCATCATTGTAAGATTTATATTTTATCATATCTGTCAAATCTAACTGCCATACGTTGTCTAAATGCGGGGCTATAGTTTTTCGTGTCGGAAATTTTTTTCGTATAGGTTTATGTAGGGTAAAAGCATCCTCACCTTCTAAATATTTTTTCAATTCTTTTTTATTAATTTGAGGAAACTTTGACGCAAACCTTGAAAAACCACCATAACTGTATGGCTGTTTCACATCAAAGTAATATTTATCGACCGCTTCCTTAGCCTCCATGATTCACAATGACGTTAACAATAAAAATTATATTCATTTATACTGAAAGGTGATATAAAAACCAAATGTATATATGAAATATTTTATTTTTAATTACAAAATAATATTAACTATTTTAAATTACAAATCTAAAAACATAGCAGATGTATACAGAAAGATAACATAGGTTATATACATAATTTTAAATTACAAATAATACAATCATATAAAAATTACAATAAATAATTAGGAACTAATCCATTTTGAAGCGATGTATGGTTTTTTTCTTATTCTTCCTGCACTTGAACGTAATGTGTTTCTACTTATCAACTTTAATCTGTCCGATGCAAAAGAAGTACCAGAGGGACTCGCATCTGGTCTAGGAGACATTGGAATATTATCCAGATCCGATAATCTTTGTTTATTCTGGATTAAAGTTCTCGGAAAATTAATAGTCTGAAGTTCTTGTTTGATCCTGTTCCATCCTGCTACAGGAGCCTTCTTCCAATCACGAGAGAGATCGGATATCAAGTCAACAATATTCGATCCAGCTATTGTTTCTCCATCAATAATAATTTGACCGAGCTCATTCCATGTAATCTGATCTTTTAAAATATTATATAGAGCTAAACCCGTTTTCTTACTCCTCATTGGTAAGCTTTCTTCGAGTACATGTTTAAAATTATCTTCTCTTTTCACCTCAATCTTAGTATCTGTTGCTAGAGCTGAATCTTCCTTAAGTGAATTTAATAAAACTTTTAGATCTACTAATTTTTGTATAGCATTTTGATATAGGATTCTTTTTTCATGAATGTTAACATCAGAGTTTAATATTTGATGCAGTTCCTTCTCGTAATTATTTATCTGTTCAACTTGCGGATCATATAAACTCAAAGGCTGCTGTTGAAGCAACGGATGATAGGGGAATATACCCGATCTGTTGCAGTTGAGGGTTTGATTGAGATTGTTCGAACTGTTGTTGTTGTTGTTGATGTTGTTGTTGTTGCTGTTGTTGTTGTTGTTGTTGTTGTTGTTGCTGCTGTTGTTGTTGTTGTTGTTGTTGTTGTTGTTGTTGTTGCTGTTGTTGTTGTTGTTGTTGTTGTTGTTGTTGTTGTTGTTGTTGTTGTTGTTGCTGTTGTTGTGTTGTTGTTGTTGTTGTTGTTGTTGTTGTTGTTGTAGAGGTAGGGTTCCTGTATTATATTTCATCTTCTCATAATCGCTGTAGGGTAAAACCACTACCTTCTTCATCATTGAGCAAGCCACTTGGTTATCAAAGGGGCTATAACGGAAAAGAGTAAAGGTAGGAACATACCTACCGCCTTTCTGTAATAGCTTCTTTTTATTTTTAAGTTTTCTTACCAGCAAGTTTTTTTAATGATGTTTCTATGACAACGAGCTTTACCTTCTGAGGTCTGTTTAGCGAACATTTCCTTTATAAGATTTTAGGCATACTTGCTATACTTTCAAGAAATTTTTCAAAATTACAGATCAGATTTCGTTTCTGAAAATGTCATGATGTTCAAATATCCTAAGACGTAAATAATCTACTACAACCAGAGTACTCATTATTCAGGTATGTATACTGTCTCAATCTCGTTAGGC
>JABUQX010144887.1:65000-70000 GCA_015478945.1 Trachelipus rathkii | reverse complement strand
GTTGGAAGGTGTTTTACTTAGAGAGGGAGATTTGTAGAAGTTGAGTTTTTAAAGAATTGAATTTCACAAGGTTCAGACGACCCCACCCGGAAATTCTATCCAGATCAGCGAGAATAGAATCGGAAAGATTAAGACGAGAGGCAATTCTAGAAGTAAAAGAAGGATCAGAATTGAAATGAGTTGAAGAATGAAGGGTCGAGTCATCGGCATAAGAGTGAATAGAGTTAGATGTGCAGGTGAGAAGATCATTAATGAAAAGTAGGAATAAAGTAGGAGATAAGACAGAACCCTGAGGAGCACCACTATTGACAGAAAAGGAAGAAGAAGTCGCCCCATCAACAACAGCCGATATTGAGCGATTTGAAAGAAAACTAGACATAAGTAAGCAAAGAGAAGGAGGAAACCCAAAGGAGGGGAGCTTGGAGAGCAGTGACGCGTGCCATACCCGGTCAAATGCTTTGGATATGTCAAGCGCCACCACGCAAGTCTCCCCTTAGTTCCTAAGGGCGGAAAACCATAAATCAGTAAGATAGGAAAGTATATTGCCAGTAGACCTCGAGCGCCGAAAGCCGTACTGGCGATCGGAAAGAAGTGAATGAGATTCCAGATGATCTAAGAAATGAGAGTTGAGGAGAGTTTCAAAGATCTTAGATAGAATACAAGTAAGAGCTATAGGGCGATAGTTAGAAGGATCAGAGCGGCTTTCTTTTTTCGGAATAGGTTGGACATGTGCGTGCTTCCAACACTGAGGGAAAGTGTTAGTATTGAGACATAGAGAATATAGTTGAACGAGGGGCGGGGGATAATGAAGCACACCCTCAAAACTCGGGAGAATGCCATCCGGGCCACCCGCCTTCCTAACGTTCGTAGATTTCAGGAGCCCATGCACCCGATCAAATGTAATCACAGGCAAAGGCATAGGACACCTGAGAGGAGGAGGAGGAGGATGAGGAATACCAGAATCGTCCAGGGTTGAGTTAGAGGAAAACAGGAGGCCGAAGAGATTGACCTTTTCAGTTGGAGAATTAGCAACAGAACCATCAGATCGAATAAGAGGAGGAAATACAGATTTACAGAAGTTGTTAGAGATGTTTTTGGCAAGAGGCCAGAAAGATTTGTCAGTAGGAGAACCAAGGAGGTTAGCGCACTTTCGTTTGATGAAAGCCCGCTTTGCTCGTCGAAGAGTATCCCTGCAACGATTTCTAGCTGAATGAAAACTAGCAAGAGTGATAGGAGAACGAGAATTTTTTCCACTCCCGATACGCACTGTCTCTAGCCTGAATGGCCAGAGAACAAGCACGATCGAACCATGGATTATGAGGAGAAAGATTTAGTCGAAGAAGGAATGAACCTGCTCATCCCATCAACGATTACAGCCCCACCTTATCGGCAGAAGTCGAAGCGTCACCAGAGACAAAGCAGTCATTCCAATTATAGTTAGCGTAGAAGCAACGCAAGGCACCCCAATCAGCCCGATCAAAGTGCCAGAAAAACGCGTAGGGTAGGATGGAGTTGTTGGAGAGAAAATTTTAATTTAAGAGATATAAGGTTGTGGTCAGATTTACCAATAGGAGCGAAGGTGGTGTATTTATAGAGAGAAGGACTAGTGGTGAAACATAGGTCAAGTGTGTTCAAGAATTGATTGGGACGATCCGGAATGTGTAGGTTCTTAATTAGTTGCTCCAGATCGTTGAGAATGCTAAATGATTCGGCCTCCTCCCCACCTAAATCAGTATGAGAGGACCCCAACCATTCAGTGTTGTGTACATTGAAATCCCCTAAATAGAGGACCTCAGTATTTGGATGAGAAGATATAACAGTCTCGTGAGAAGTAGTAAGATATTCAAAGAAAGAGTGAAAATCTGTTCTGTTAGGAGAACAGTAGCAGAAGCACAAGATTATTGTAGTAGAAGGAAGAAAGATTTTAAGCCACAGAACATCGAAGTTAGGAGATTCAAGATTCACGAGACGTGTTACAGGAGTGTTTATGTTCACATAGGCACATACTCCACCCTTTAGACGGAAATTATGAAAAAAAGTTATAGTTAGATATATTAAACGAGTTAGAGGATGAATTTTTAGCCATCTGTTCTCAGACAAGAGCAAAAGGTTAGGGTTAGAGTTAGAGAGGTGGTATTCCACGGATGCAGAGTTAGAGAGTAAGCCGCGGATGTTGGTAAAGTCGATAGAAAAGAAATGTTGATATGTATATATAAATTCTAGATTTTGTGTTCAGTCAGATTCTCAATTCTTTATTAAGTGTTTAAGGTTCAGAGTAGCATTGAAATTATCACTCCGTGACGCCACTCTATAATTCAGCACCGCCTCAGTGTAAAGTTATAGTTCAATTTCATCAGATCATGGATATTAGGAGATTCCTTGGTACGTACGTTTTACTTTAAATATTAATAAAATTTTGTATATTTACTTCTTAAAAGTAGGAATTTTGTAACACATGATCTTACTTGTCCATACGAGGTTAGCTTCATTTTAAAAAAACTATTTTTTATTAAACACAGAAATTAGTGATTTTCAACATAGTTTGCTATACTTTTAATTTTTTCTGTTAACATCTTTGAATGTTAGTAAAATTATTAGCCTATGACCATATGTGGCAGAGATCTACATATATATATATATATATATATATATATATATATATATATATATATATATATATATATATATATATATATATATATATATATATATATATATATATATATATATATATATATATATATATTGTGTGTTATATGTATATATATGAAATATAGTTATATATATATATATATATATATATAGTTGTTATATATATATATATATATATATATATATATATATATATATATTTATATATATATATATATATATATATATATATATATGTTATATATATATATATATATATATATATATATATATATTTATATATATATATATATATATTTATATATATATATATATATATATATATATATATATATATATATATATATATATATATATATATATATATATATATATATTGTTTGCAGTAAATTTGAAAAGGAAGAACTCAGATAAAATTGGAAATGGTAGCGGTGAAAACGAAGAAGACTACACAAGAGGCAATCCCTCCTACTTCGCATATTTCGCATGATGAAGAACCCACACCCAGGCCCAGCACCTCGACGAGTCAATATATGGGTCCAGATTTCGGAGCTAGCGTTTCAGTAGATGACAGTCACGAAAATGACATTAGTAGATACGTTGGACATTCATCTATGATTTCAACTGAGAAAAAGAAACAGTTACTGAAAGAGTGTTGGATTCCACCTAAGACCTATAATTTTTTGGAAGATGCTACCCACTTAAAGAGGAAATTCAATTATGAATGGTTGGAGACATATTCACCTTGGCTGACATACTCCAGGCGCCTAAAAGGAGCATTTTGCAAGTTTTGTATTTTATTTCCACCAAATAATTGGTAGATACGTTGGACATTCATCTATGATTTCTGACTGAGAAAAAGAAACAGTAACTGAAAGACTGGATTCCACCTAAGACCTATAATTTTTTGAAGATGCTACCCACTTAAAGAGGAAATTCAATTATGAATGGTTGGAGACATATTCACCTTGGCTGACATACTCCAGGCGCCTAAAGGGAGCATTTTGCAAGTTTTGTATTTTATTTCCACCAAATAAAAGTTCGTTCAGAGGGGTCCTAGGCTCTTTAACAATAAGACCTTTCACTAAATATAAAGATGTTCATGCGGTTTGTAAGGGACATACAAACACAGAGTGGTATAAAACTGCTGTTGAAGCTGCAAGATTGTTCCTACAGGACGTGCCGGTAGACATCCAAATCAGCATTCTAAGAAAATCATAGAAGAAAATAAAAAAATATTATCCTCAATACTTTCATGTGACATTTTCTTGTACGCGCAATTTACCGCTTCGGGGTAAGCATCATGATGAGGGAGTGTTGCAAGATTTGTGCCGCTTACGAATAGATGCCGGAGATCAGTCATTGAAAATCCTTTTGAAAATGGGAAGAAAAATGCCACATACCAATCGGTTCAGATTCAGAATGAGATCATTTCTCTATGTGGTACTACTATAATAAAGGAAAGCATCTCTAATAAGGTAAAGGAAGCGTGCACGTATAGCATACTAGCAGATGAAACCGCTGATATTTCTGGAAAGGAACAATTTCCATAGTGTTTCGCTATTTCGACAAAGAGTCCGATGAAGTCAAAGAAGAATTTATTGGCTTTGTAGAACTGAAAGCGCTTGACGCAAAAACCATTGCGAAAGCCATTGACGATTTTGTCACGACCGAAGAACTGGATCCCGAGAAATGCGTGGGCTTGGGTTTCGATGGTTGTTCTACGATGTCTGGCAAAGAAGGAGGTGTCCAAGCAATATTGAGGAAAAAGTATAAAAAAGTTAACCATTAGAATTCTAGTTCTCACACAAACAAAATCTAGTAGTAAATGATTTGAACACAATACCAGAAATCCGCAATACTGTGAGAACTATAAAGGACATTATTAAGTTTTTTTCACGAGTCGGTCTTGAGAAGAAAATTAATGCCAAACATCCCAAGCCTATGCCAGACCAGATGGTCTGAATAACACAAGTGCATCAGAGTGTTTAAGGAGCATTTTGTACGAATGATGCAAGCATTAGAAATCCTTTCCATTGAAGGAAATACCGCCACAAGAAAAGCGCTTTTCAGTTGCATTCAGCGGCATGTAAGTCGTCATTCATCATGGCTATGATATTGATCACGAAATACTCTGCGATGTTAGAGCCAGTTGTAAATGCTCTCCAATCTAAGACCTTGGATATCGTCAAAACCTCGCAGCACATTCAACATATTGTGGAAATGGTTAGGAGCCATCGGAAAGGTGAAGAAAAAATCATCGATGAAGTGTTAAAAGAAGCTAATCAAATCGCCGAGCAACTGGGACTTAATCTGAATATACCACGGATTGTTGGTAGGCAGCAGCA
>JABUQX010144887.1:47500-62500 GCA_015478945.1 Trachelipus rathkii | reverse complement strand
AATCAAGAAGCTACGCTATAATTAATTTCTGGTCTACTTGTGGATGGGATGTTTCAACGCAGTTGGTCAATATGAAGACTATCTTTGCATGGCTGTTGGGGCTGGGAACCCCCTTTTGATATTATATCCTTCCCATGAACAATTGCATTACATATGTATTATATGGATTTGGACACCAATCCCTGCAATTATGCGACACGGTGTTTAGTATAAATAAATAATATTTATATATATACATATATATATATATATATATATATATATATATATATATATATATATATATATATATATATATATATATATATATATATATATATATAGTTATATATATATATATATATATATATATATATATATATATATATATATATATATATATATATATATATATATATATATATATAACGGGCGTAGGAGGTTGACTCGCCGACTCTCATGCGAGAGGACGCTGGTGCAATCCTCCAATGCAGCAGTATGGAGCTTTATCATCCTGGGGGCAAGAATTCAAAACTAGGCTGCAACACGTGGTGGCGGCAGGCTTGGGATAGCCGGCCTTAAAGTTCTATTTCCTGTAGTCCCCAGTGTTACCCTCTGAGAAGGGGATAAAGCAAGTTAAAAGGAAGTTTTATAAATATATATATATATATATATATATATATATATATATATATATATATATATATATATATATATATATATATATATATATATATATATATATATATAAGTAGTATTGAAGAATCTCGTATCTTACACCGATTTATCGAAGATGGTTAGAGCTATCGTATTGAAACTTTGAATATGGTTATTGTGGGTATTAAACTGATCACAGGCGAGTTTTCAAGTTTCTAGGATGTATATAGGGGGTACCTCCCCCAGAGAGCGAAGGCAAATTTGTGTGGGTACGCCCTTTTGACGCTTCCGAATGAACGAGTTCGGTTACGCCTAACGTCTCCCAATCGAACCAGGTGTTCGATTGACCAACCGACTACCGCTACCAAAGGCTGAAATTTGGTAGGATTCAGAATTGAATTTCTAGAAAAAGTTGGTATCGGAATCTGAGGAGTTGGCTCAGGCACCGGTGCTGGAGCCGATGCGGTGCCGAGTTAATAAACATTCGTATAACAACAATGTTGGTATCCTTATATATGTTATCGAGTCTGTAGATTTCGAAAATGATGGTTTCAGAACCATCAAGAAAAAAAAAAATAAAAATAAATAAATAAATAAATAAATAAAATTTCTTATTCTTTTTATGTTTATAACTTACAAATTTACGTTTTTACATACCCTAAAGCAGTAAATCAGTAAATCAGTAAATCAAACAGCCCTCCTCACCCCTCCGTGATCTATTGATCTATTGATCTATTGATCTATTGATCTATTGATCTATTGATCTATTGATTCAAGTCATATTTTTTACTAAAATTGTCATGTTTTACATACCCTAAAGCAGTAAATCAGTAAATCAGTAAATCAAACTGCCCTCCCCACCCCTTTCGTGATCTATTGATCTATTGATCTATTGATCTATTGATTCAAGTCATATTTTTTACTAAAATTGTCATGTTTTACATACACTAAAACAGTAAATCAGTAAATCAGTAAATCAAACCACCATGCAACCACCCTCCTGTCCATTCGTGATCTATTGATCTATTGATCTATTGATTCAAGTCATATTCTTTAGTAAAATTGTCACGTTTTACATACCCTAAATCAGTAAATCAGTAAATCAAACCACCCAATCCTCCTGTCCATCCGTGATCTATTGATCTATTGATCTATTGATTCAAATCATATTTTTTAGTAAAATTGTCATGTTTTACATACCCTAAATCAGTAAATCAGTAAATCAAACCACCATCCAACCACCCTCCTGTCCATCTATGATCTATTGATCTATTGATCTATTGATCTATTGATCTATTGATCTATTGATCTATTGATTCAAGTCATATTTTTTAGTAAAATTGTCATGTTTTACATACCCTAAATCAGTAAATCAGTAAATCAAACCAACCATGCCACACTGCCCCTTTATCCGTGATCTATTGATCTATTGATTCAAGTCATATTTTTAGTAAAATTGTAATGTTTTACATACCCTAAATCAGTAAATCAGTAAATCAAACCATTCCACCCTCCCATGATCTATCGATTTATTGATCTATTGATTCAAGTAACATTTCGAGTATCATTTTGAATAAACATAACATAAAAACAAATTCTTTATACACTGATCAACGAATATATAACGTAACAAAGTTTTCACATTAATAAAGCTAACATAACATCATCAGGTCTAAGAATATAATGTACAACAACAACAAACCCAACACCCCTTAAACACGAATAAACGCTAAAAATAACAAAGTCCCACACTTAACAATAGTAAAGTAACTAACATAGCATAAAAAACGTAACCTATTCACACTTTGTCAAGCATATCTCTAACATAGCAATGTTAATTTATATTAACATGGTACTATTTAACAAAAATTTATCACAACATTGGTAAATTATCATACTGATCAACGAATATACTCTAACGTAATAAAGTTTCCACATCAACAAAGCTAACATAGCATAACATGAACTAAGAAAATAATGTACAATACACCATTTTCCCTCCTATCGGTAACTCTGACCACAATCTTGTAGCTCTTAATTTTAAAACTTTTTCTCCAGCAGCTCCACCATGCCCCAAACGTACTTTCTGGCACTTTAATCGGGCTAATTGGGGGTCGTTGCGTCGTTTCTTTGCAAACTATGCTTGGAGTGAATCTTGTTTTGACTCGGAGGACGTTTCGGTCACCGCTGAAAAGGTAGGAGCCGTAATCGTCGAGGGTATGAGCGGGTTCATTCCATCTTCAACTAAATCTTTTTCTCCACAAAATCCATGGTTCGATGGGGAATGTTCTCGCTCCATTCAGGAGAGAGACATTGCCTATCGGGCATGGAAAAACTCGTTCTCCTATCACCCTTACTAATTTCCATTCTGCTCGGAATCGTTGCAGAGCTATTATTCGACAGGCTAAGTGCGCTTTCACTAAAAGAAAGTGCGACAACCTACTTGGCTCTCCCACTGATAAAAATTTCTGGTAATTACCAACAGGCTAAATAACTTTTTGCAAATCTGCCTTTCCTCCACTTATTCGCTCTGACGGTTCTGTAGCTAACTCTCCTACTGAAAAGGCTAATCTCTTCGGCCTCCTTTTTCATCTAATTCTACCCTGGACGATTCCGGCATCCCTCCTCCTGCTTCTTCTCCTCTCAGGTTTCCTATGCCTCTTCCCGTGATTACGCATGATCGGGTGCGTGGGATTCTGAGATCTATGAGTGTCAGGAAGGCTAGTGGCCCGGATGGCATTCCTCCCCGTGTTTTGAGGGAGTGTGCTTCCGAGCTGGCCCCTGTCCTCGTTCAACTCTACTCTCTATGCCTTAATACTAGTACATTTCCTCAGTGCTGGAAGCGCGCATATGTCCAACCAATCCCGAAAAAGGGCAGCCGCTCTGATCCTTCCAACTATCGTCCTATAGCTCTCACTTGTATTCTATCTAAGATCTTTGAAACTCTTCTTAACTCTCATTTCTTGGATCATCTGGAGTCTCATTCCCTTCTTTCAGATCATCAGTATGGCTTTCGACGCTCGAGGTCAACTGGCGACATACTATCCTATCTTACTGATTTATGGTCTTCTGCCCTTAGGGACTATGGGGAGTCTTGGGTGGTGGCACTCGATATATCAAAGGCTTTTGATCGCCTCTCAAAAAAACCTCCTAACTTTCTCCCTTACTTTGGGTTTCCTACTTGTCTTTGCTTACTCGTCAAGTTTTTTAGTCCCTGGATCTCCGCACTCGTTGATGGAGCGACTTCTTCCTCCTTTCCTGTTAATTGTGGTGTTCCTCAAGGTTCTGTTTTATCTCCAACTTTATTCTTACTTTTCATCAACGATCTCCTCAGCTGTACTTCTAACTCTGTTCACTCTATGCCGATGATTCAACTCTTCATTCTTCCACTCATTTCAAATCTGCTCCCCTCTTTGGCATCTAGAGTTGCGTTTCGTCTTCAGCTTTCCGATTCTACTCTTGCAGACCTTGATTGGATTTCTCGGGTGGGCCGCCACAACTCAGGAATTTCCACTCTTTGAAAAACTCAACTACTTTACATCTCCCTCTCAAAAACACCTCCTAACTTTCCTATTTTTTTCGACGGTTCTAACGTCTCACCTGTTGACAACATAAACAAAAAATTATCTTGGAAACCTCATATCATAACGGTTGCTAAGGTGGCCTCAAAGAAACTGGGAGTTCTGTTCAGGTTGCGGGAATTTTTTTCTTCTGCACAGCTACTCCAGTTATATAAGGGCCTTATTCGCCTTTGTTTGGAGTACTGTTCTCACATCTGGGTTTCTATTGGATAGAGTTGAGTCTAAAGCTAAGAGACTAATTAACTGTCCCTTACTTTCTAACTCTCTTGACCCTCTATCTCTGCGACGTGACGTTGGCGCACTATCTCTTTTCTATAGGTACTACAACGGTAGATGCTCAGAGGAGTTGGCCACTCGCATTCCACCTCCATTGCGTCGCCCTCGCAATACAAGGGGTGCCATGCTCTCACATGAATTTTGCGTGAGCATTGAAAATCCCAGACTCGTTCGTTGTGGTGCCTCCTTCTTTCCAGCCACTTCTGTTCTGTGGAACTCCTTGCCATCTTCTGTTTTTCCTACTGTATTTAATCTTCCTTTCTTTAAAACCCACGTCTGCGCACACCTGAGAGATTTGCGTTAGGTTTGGGCTTGGGTGGGCTTTCCTGTATTTTATTTCCTGCCCCCTCCTTGAAAAGGGCCCAGCCCGTGAGTGGTGAAAAAAAAAAAAAAAGACAAACCTAACACAACTTACACACGAATAAACTGTTAACATTAACAAAGTTCCACACTTAACACCTGTAAAGTAACTAACATTGCATGCAAAACGTAACTTGTTCATACTTTTTTCAAGCATATCTCTAACATATTAACGTTAATCTTACATTGACACAGTAACATTTAGCAAAAATGTGTCATAACCTTGTCCGATTATCATACAGACCAATGAATATATGCTATCGTAACAAAGTTTTTTACATTATCATAGTAATTTTTAACAAAAATTTATCATAACCTTACCTAAATATCATAATCCCCAAAAAATAATTGCAAACATAACAAAGTTTTATTCAAACATAACATGAAAATAACAAAGTTTTATCCAAACATAACATAAAAATAAGTTCTTTGAATAAAATATCATAGTAAAGTGTAATAGTTTACCGAATTTAAAGCAATAAATCAGTAAATCAAATCACCTGCCCCCTCCCCGCCTCTCCCTACCCACCCGTTTATGACCTTTTGATCTATTGATCTATTGATTCAGGTCACATATCGAGTATCCTTTTGAATAAACAAAGTACAAAAATAAGTTCTTTATATACTAACCAACGAATATATGATAACGTAACATTGTTTTCATATTAATAAAGCTAACATAGCATTACCAGAACTAAGAACATAATGTACAATGACAAAACCTAACACACCTTACGCACGAATAAACTACTAACATTAACAAAGTTCCATACTTAACAACAGTAAAGTACCTAGCACAGCGTACAAAACGTAATCTATTCACACTTTTTCAAGCATATCTCTAACATATCAATGTTAATTTTACATTAACACTATTGATTTACATCTCATTTCGAGTATCATTTCGGATAAACATAGCACAAAAATGTTCTTTATATACTAACTAGCGAATATATGCTAACAGAACAATGTTTTCACATTAATAAAGCTAACATAGCATCATATGAACTAAGAAATAATGTACAACGACAAACCTAACACAACTTACGCATGAATAAACTGTTAACATTAACAAAGTTCCACACTTAACACCAGTAAAGTAACTAACATTGCATACAAAACGTAACCTATTCATACTTTTTCCAAGCATATCTCTAACATATTAACGTTAATTTTACATTGACAGTAATATTTAACAAAATTTATCATAACCTTGTCTAATTATCATACAGACCAACGAATAACTGTAAACATAACAAAGTTTTATCCAAACATATAAAAATAAGTTCTTTGAATAAAATATCAAAGTAAATTGTAATAGTTTACTGATTTTAAAGCAGTAAATCAGTAAATCAGTGAATCAAATCATCAACCCTCCCCACCCCTCCCCCATGACCTTTTGATCTATTGATCTATTGATTCATGTCACATTTCGAGTATCATTTCGGATAAACATAACACAAAAATAAGTTCTTTATATACTAACCATCGAATATATGCTAACGTAACAACGTTTTTACATTAATAAAGCTAACATAACATAACCTGAACTAAGAATATAATGTACAACGACAAACCTAGCACACCATACGTACGAATAAACTACTAACATTAACAAACTTCCGCACTTAACAACAGTAAAGTACCTAACACTTCGTACAAAAACGTAACCTATTCACACTTTTTCAAGCATATCTCTAACATATCAATGTTAATTTTACATTAACATCGTAATATTTAACAAAAATTTAGCATAACCCTGTCTAATCATCATACTGACAACGAATATAATGCTAACGTACCAAATTTTTTACATCAACTTCGTAATATTTAACAAAAATTCATCATAACCTCGTCTAAATATCATAATCCCCAACGAATAATTGCAAACATAACAAAGTTTAACCAAACATAACATAAAAATAACAAAATTTTATCCTGACATAACATAAAAATAAGTTCTTTGAATAAAATATCACAGTAAAGCGTAATAGTTTACTGATTTTAAAGCAGTAAATCAGTAAATCAGTAAATCAAACCACCCATCCCTGCAGTCCCCTACCCACCCACCCGCCTATGATCTATTGAACTATTGTTTCAAGTCATATTTCGAGTATCATTTTGGATAAACATAACATAAACTAAGTTCTTTATATACTGACCTACGAATATATGCTTACGCAACAAAGTTTTAGCATCAATAAAGCTAACAAATCATAACCTGAACTAAGAATATAATGTACAAATGCAAACCTAACATACCTCGCGTATGAATAATCCGCTAACATCCTGAAAATTCCCTATTTATCAAAGGTAAAGTAGCTAACAGGTTATACAATACTCGATATGTTCCCACTTTTCCGCATATCAGCAACAGGTAAAGCCGTATTATCTAACAAATTCCCTTAACAAAGTGACCAATCTATCAAAGATACCAGCATCTTGAACTATGAATTGACACTATCTTCATCAAAGTGTCACTCGTTTCGAGTATAACATCATTTGAACTATGAATAAACGTAGACATTAGCAAAATTCTCGGGCAAACCTAACATTACTCAACAAAAACTTAACCTAGGCTCACGTTTCTAACACATCATCGTCAGTTAACACAGTAATATCTTACAAAACTCATCATTTCTCTAACAAATCAGTGTTAATTTCACATTGTCATAGTAATATTTAACATAACGTACCTAACTTACGAATAAACAGTTTTCATTAACCAAGAGTATCTAAAGCAACACATCACCTCCCGAGAGAAAACCCAAGGGGATGCGCCCTTGGAAGGGTGTGAATCCTGAGATGGGGAATCACCCCGAAGGGGTGTAATCGGGTTTTGGGCCTCAGCCCGAAGGGCTGAGGCCTTACCCCTCCTTCGGAGGTTTTGAATGATGAAGCTGTGATAGTGGATTTTGCACAGTGTGTGGCAATAGCTGGTCATATAGAGGTTGTGAATGATGAATCTGTGGTATTGGATTCTGCACAGATGATGTATTATTATACTTCATTTTCTCATACTCATTATATGGAATTACAGCAACCTTCTTCATCATTGGGACATCCACTTAGTTATCAGTGGAGCTATAACGGAGAAGAGTAATGGAAGGAATACGCCACCTCCTCTCTGTAGTAACTTCTTTTTATTTTTCAGATTTTTTATGTTAAGGGAGAGTTTTTTAATGATGTTTCTATAACGACGTAGCTTTACCTTCTGAGGCCTGTTTAAAGGAACATTTCCTTTTATAAGATTTAAGCAGACTTCACATACACATTGGATGAATTTCTCATCCTCACTAATCAGTTTACGTTTTTCAGATGGTTTCAGTTTTTTAAATTTTTTATAAGAGGTAAATACTTTGCAACTAGAGCACTCATTATTCAGGTATGTATACAGTTTCTATCTCATAGGGTAGAATGTTGGTACGGAGCAACACTCTGTACGTGTTTTTAGGGTGAAGTTCACACATCAAATAACCGTGAGGGATCGATGTAACCTCTTTATATACTTTTAAGAACTCTTTCCTTTGAAGGAAACATTTGAGTTGCCAATACATTAATTTGACTCATGTCTCTTCTCTGTCCAAACAACAGTAAATACTGGGTGTTTAAAGAAACACTTCGCATATGCTTGCTTTGATGAAAAATATTCTGTGTTATGAAAAACACCGAGATATTTAGATGGTGAGAATAAACGGTGAACGCTTCTGCTATTTCCATATTCAATTTGTGCATTAAATCATCTAATACAATAATTTTATGACCATGTACATTGTCCAATGATCTAATATCGTATATGCCTTCATGAAATTGAATAACATCTTTATATTCCTTAAATTTTTCCTGATAAACATTATAGCACCATATTATTTTTACAGGGGTCTGCTCAAAAATCTCCAATTCCTTTAAAATATTTAATAATAGAAAGGTTTTACCACATCCTGTTGGGCCTGCTACAAGACATGTAGCAGGACTTCGGAACGTAAATTTCTCCACATCCATACTCGTCAAATGATTAATGAATAATGAGACTATTTATTAAAATATGATGTAAAGCAGTAAAGCAGTAAAGCAGTAAAGCAGCAAAAGCAAAGCCCTACTAATCCCTTTGTTGCTAGGCAATTGCGCTATTGATTTACTGTTTTACTGCTTTAAGGTCTGTAAAGTATATGTTTTTAATAAAATTTCGTACAATTTTAGTAAAATAAAATGTTTATATAACAGACACTCTGTGTTTTTCTTCTTACATTACAATTTTTAAAAATTTATAAATAAAAAAGTATTAAAATAATTTTAAAACAAAAATAAAAAATATAAAAGAAAACATAATGTTAATAAATATATGATGTAAAGCAGTAAAGCAGTAAAGCAGTAAAACAAAGCCCTACTAATCCCTTTGTTGCTAGGCAATTGCGCTATTGATTTACTGTTTTACTGCTTTAAGGTCTGTAAAGTATGTTTTTAATAAAAATGTTTAAGTATGAAATAAAATGGCTGACTCATAGTATAGAAAACGGTATATTTGAAAAGAAATTCTTTGAATAGTTTACATTGATATCACAACTATGAAATATTTATCAAGGAGAGCATTATGGATGAAACCACCCCAGAAGTGGGATTTATACTCAATACAAGGGCGAGCAGCACACACATGCAGCACTATTAACTTGGGTGGTGAGAAGAAGTTCCGAAGGAGCCTTGGTAAACCCAATTTCCTAGAAACTTGCCAGAATGAACATAATGTGATCCTTCCTAGAAAGATCACAAGATAAGAAAATATCAAGTATATTATGAACAAAAGAAGGTTAGAGTTGTGTTTTCAAAGAAGATAATATAGTTGTTTGGAAGATTATGTCAAGTAGTTAGATGAAGAAGTCGATTTATTAAGGTATTGAAAACATCCATGTTTTCTTTAACGAAAGTATTGAAAACATCCATGTTTTCTTTAACGAAACTATAGGTACGAGAAAAACCGAAGGTTTGTTGCTTCAAGGCAAAATTTTTTTTTAGCATAAATTTTTTTTGTAGAATAAGTAGTTTTTCTAATAGGACGGAGTAATGATGAGTGGTGGAGTTATTGGCCTAAGAGTGTAGAAGAGACACAGTAACAGCTAGATCACTGATGACAAATAGAAAAATCAAAATCAAAATCAAAAAACTTTTATTAAGATTAGCAGTTACAATTTTTATCCTTTAATAACAGAGATACAAATATAATTGATATTATTACAATTACAAAATGGCAATAAATCATGTAAATTAGGATTCAATTTCACTCCTATCTGAAATGGGGCTACTGATTGCAACACAGTGTTGTGCCCTTTGAGCCCCGAATACAATACATTTATACATATACATTTTGAGCATCAACTACGCAGATGCCTCTTCCTTTCTAATAGTAACAATAATTGTATTAATTAAATGCACAATAAAATATTAGTTGGGATAGAACAGAACTTTGAGAAACACCACTATGGATAGATGTAAAGAATAAAGAGGAGCTATCTACAATAGCATCCATAGAACCACTGGAGCGGAAGGAATAAAAACATTGTGCCCGAATTTATCGAAAGCCTTCGATATGTCTAGCGCCTCAGAAAAAGATTCACTGAAATGTGGAAGACCTGAGAACCAAGAGACGGAGAGAAAGGAAAGAAGATCACCGGCCGAGCGGTCCTTAAAGAAGCCATACTGGCAATCAGAGATAAGATCAGATGATTTAAAATGTTTCTAAATCTTCTTGTTAACCCTTTCAGTCCTGAATTATGAAAAAATATATTTAAATTTTTTTTTATTTTTTAAATAAGGTAAATAGGACCCTAATAACACATTAGGACCTTTTTTTTGTTCAAAAATAAATAATTAGTGCCAAAAAAAATGGGTCACGGGTGACCCATCCGGACTTAACAGTATATTTTTAATATTTGGCACTGTAGTAATTATTTGCATATAAATAATATAAATTACTAAATAAAACATGCAAATAAGGTATAAATAAATACAGTTATGTATATTTCTAGATTTTTTTATAAAAGAAAAAAATATATACGTATAGCTCTAATGTTATTCCAGCTAAAATAAAAGTAAAAAAGTAATAGAAAAGTAAAAACAAAAAAATTTATAAAATATATATATATATATATATATATATATATATATATATATATATATATAGAATATATATATATATATATATATATATATATATATATATATATATATATATATATATATATATATATATATATATATATATATATATATATATATATATATATATATATATATATATATATATATATATATATATATATATATGGATGAGCGAGTGAGGGTAGAGGAAGACTAGACTCAATGCTTGTGGTATTGAACGAAACACATAGTGTTGTTTTCCCGAGGGACCAGGCACTGATGAACTTTGCATTTCTCGCACATGGCACTTGTCTTGAGTTTCATGCAAAGTTTGCATTGTTTCCTGTCCTTGGTGAACATTGGCCAGTGAGACACGTTGTCATACCTGACAGACTCTGCAGGAGCATATTCGTGGTTTGGTCTTGGTTTTCTCTTTTCTTCCTTGGCTCCTGCCCTAGCTCCTACCCTGGCTCCAGCTCTGGCCTCAACTCTGGTAGTGCTCGGTCTTCCTCTTGGGGTACCACTAACCTTAGAGTTCAGTAAACCTTCTGCCATCTCGATCTTGAAATCGACAAATGGCATAAAGTTTTTCCTGCTCTCTTTGCTCTCATGCACCCTCCAGTCATTGACAATGCAAAGGTCTAGCAAATAATTGAAGTTGATCCGGTATAGCTCGATGAGCATATCTGGCAGATCAACTCCGCCCATGTACTTATTATATTCCTGTACAGCAAATGGTCTCTCGATCTCCACATATTTGTGTTCCTTTGAATCCCACCAGCGACACTTATCGTGGGGTTCAACACAATCAGGGACAGGATGAGAAGGGGGTTCTCATGGTTTGGTCTTGTGTTTCTCTTTTCTTCCTTGGCTCCTGCCCAAGCTCCTACCCTGGCTCCAGCTCTGGCCTCCACTCTGGTAGTGCTCGGTCTTCCTCTTGGGGTACCACTAACCTTAGAGTTCAGCAAACATTCTGCCACCTCGATCTTGAAATCGACAAATGGCATAAAGTTTTTCCTGCTCTCTTTGCTCTCATGCAACCTCCGGTACAACAGCCAGGCATTGACAATGCAAAGGTCTAGCAAATAATTGAATTTGATCCGGTATAGCTCGATGAGCATATCTGGCAGATCAACTCCGCCCATGTACTTATTATATTCCTGTACAGCAAATGGTCTTTCGATCTCCATATATTTGTGTTCCTTTGAATCCCACCAGCGACACTTATCGTGGGGTTCAACACAAGCAGGGACAGGATGAGAAGGGGGTCCGTCATTCTCAGTGTCTTGCCCATCAAAGACTTCTAAGATATTGCATTTGCTGCCTCATCATCAGACATGGCCGATGCAGCTGGCCATCCGTAGTAGTCTTCGTCGTCATCAGAGAACTGAAGATCATCCTTTGATTCATCACCAGGGAAAATTGAGATACGGATGGCATCACGTATACTTAGCTTCCTCCTAAATAGGGCTTTCTTCACCTTCGGCAACTAGTCACGATTTGAAGCGGAGGGCTGCTGGCCTGAATGCGGAGGCAAGGGTGGAGGCCGAAACCCACATCTTTGAATCTGAAATTTGAAAAGCTTCATATATTATATATATATTATTATATATATATTATTATATTATATATACATATATTATTATTATTATATATATATATTATTATATATATTATTATTATTGCTATATTATTATATTATATATATATATAAATATATATATATATATATTATATTATATATATTATTATATATTATATTATTATTATATATATATATATATATTATTATTATTATATTATTATTATATATTATTAGATATATTATTATTATATATATATAGCATGAAAGGAGTAAATATTATTATAAAGATGAAAAATATAAAGGCTTAATAAATTATTAATATTATATTATTACTACATATATACTATACGAAACGGCGCGGGTTCGAATCCTAGTTCGGACCCTAGGTAGAAATTACCCCTTCCTGAATAGGGCTATGCCCGTGTGAACTTTTTGTAACATATATAAATATATATATATATATATATATATATATATATATATATATATATATATATATATATATATATATATATATATATATAATAAATAAAAAAAAAAAAAAAATAAAAAACAATATATATATATATATATATATATATATATATATATATATATATATATATATATATATATATATATATATATATATATATATATATATATATATATATATATATATAATAATAATAAACTGTGTCGTAATATTTGAATTAGGACTGTTAAGTCCTGATGGGTCACCTGAGGAACACGTAAAACGGAGTCTATTTTGGCGGTGATAGACTCATTTTTTTCAAAAAGTTACACGAATAACTTTTTTTATTTAGTCTCTCTACTACATAAAAATGTCAAAAAAAAGAGAAAAAAATAAGTCGTGTAATAATTAGATAACACCAACTAACCACCACTTCACCAAAAAACTAAAAATTGTAGAGCGAGTCTCCGACACCATCTTCGCACGACCGCTGTAAGGACACTGATAATTTTTTTGGTATTTTGAGTGATTCTATCGATATAAATCGATACTTTTAGTATATTTTTAAAAAAAATCGTAAAAATCGATACATTTTAGCCAAAAATATCGATAAAAAAATATGGGTCACCAGTGACCCAGTAGGACTGAAAGGGTTAAGAATAGAATGGATATCTTCAGGAATAACAGAGGATAAAGTGATAGGAAGATAGTTGCATTGTTGACTTGGGTCCTGCTTCTTCAGTACATGCTGGATGAATGCCCTTAAGATTTTAATGAATTGAAAGGAGAAAGAGAGGAGGAATAGCTCTGGAATCGTCTATAGAGTGGAATTAGAGGAAAGAATTTGGACAAAAGTTCAGCTTTTGCAGAAGCAAAGACAGCAGTAATACCGAAAGAAATACAGAGGAGAGACTGGAAGAAACAAAGTTGGAGTTGACATTTTAAAATTGGAAAATGTCAAAAGAGCGTGAGGTAGAGAAGCCAGGAAGAATGTTGCATTTTCTACGAGGAAAAGTTTTTAGGGTCTAGAAGAGCTGATTTTTTGTCATTTCGGGATGAAATGTACAAGGGCCCGAATTTATGGATTTGAAAACTTTAATTCTGATAAACCAAGATTAATCAGTTTTAGTTCAAGAGAGAGAGAATGGAATATATGCCTTCATTTACACACAAACACACACACACATACACACACACATATATATATATATATATATATATATATATATATATATATATATATATATATATATATATATATATATATATATATATATATATATATATTATAAAATTAAAAATAATCCTATATATATATTATTATTATTATACATATATATACATATATATATTATTATTATATATTTTATTATATATAATATATTATTATTATTATTATTATTATTATTATTATTATTATTATTATTATTATATTATTATTATTATTATTATTTTATTATTATATATATATATATATATATATATATATATATATATATATATATATATATATATATATATATATTTTTTTTTTTTTTTTTATTATTATTATTATTATATATTATTATTAGATATTATACTATTAGTATTATATAGATATATATTAGTATATATATATATAGGCCTTCATGCTAATTTCTTTCCACGTTCCTTTGGTGAAGCTCTTGTTAATAATGAAAAGCAAAATCTTTTAATCCTAAGAAAAAAAACATAAGTTATTCAATATTTACAGTATTGGTGAAGCTCGATAAATTTTTAATTCTTTTCTTTTTAATTTTTATTTATATTTTAAGTTTTTTTTAAAAATTTTATTTAATTATTAACTGTATTGGTGCTAAAAAAAATTTCAAGATTGTTCTTCAATATTTTAATTATTGTTATTTATTTTCTTATGATATTTAATTACATTACATTAAAACAAAGAGGAATTAAATATTTGTCAACCAGTGTGTGTTAAATTCAATAACTACTTGCGG
>JABUQX010144887.1:30000-40000 GCA_015478945.1 Trachelipus rathkii | reverse complement strand
GCAGTGCCGGGGGCGGGGCTAGTTCCTAAGCCAGAGGTGGAGGTGAAAGAGGTCTTGGTGTTGATGGAGGTGGAATATATGCAGGTGGAGAAGGTGGTGTTGCATAGAAAGTTCGAAGAAGCAAAACCGGAACTGTGAGCTGAAAAAGATAAGAGCCCTGGGTGTCAGGAAGATTTGACTCGATAGAAGCCATCTTTAGACTTTTCATAGAAACGACATCAGTGCGGGATGGACGTTGTATTGGGAAGAACTTTTTCTTCCTAAGCACCACGGGAAATGGTCCTTCGTGCTTAGGTTAGAGCAAAGTGCAGTGTGAATCATACCTCACAAAGACATGAATCTTTGGGAATGAAGGAGTGCACCTACGGGTTCCGTGAAGGGGGTTCTCTACGACTGAGGCAAGCGAAGAGTGGAACCATAAACAAGTTCTGTAACAGGGCACTGCAGATCCTCCTTCATAGCCGTGCAGATGCCAAACATAACAGAAGGAAGAGACTCAGTCCAGCGCTCCGGTAGGAGCTGTTCTGCAGGGACTCATTGAGCTGACGGTGAAACCTTTCAATGATCCCATTTGCTATAGGATGAAAGCTTGTCATGTGAATCTTCTTTGTACCAAGGGGACGCATCAAATCTATCGAGAGGAAAGATTAGAACTCTCTACCCTGATCTGAAGTGTCAGAGAGTGGAACACCAAAACGCAAAACCCAGTGAGTCATGAAAGCTTTGGCTATAGATTCCGTTGTAATCAGAGAGAGAGAGAGAGAGAGAGAGAGAGAGAGAGAGAGAGAGAGAGAGAGAGAGAGAGTGAGAGAGAGAGAGAGAGAGAGAGAGGTATGGCTTCGGTCAAACGTTTGAAACGATGGATATAAGAAAGAATGTACTGGTGACCTTCTAAAGGAGGGAGAAGACTGACAATGTCGATGTGAATCTTTTTGAAGCGCTCACCAGGCGGTAAGAAGGTGTTAAGAGGAGGGTTGGTGTGTCTCTGAACCTTGGAACGCTGACACGAAAGATAGTTCCTGAGTCCACCTTTTCACATCGGTATTTACGTTAGGCCAGACAAAGCTAGCCGTAACAAGCTTTTTTGAAGCATCAATGCCGGTGTGAGAGAGGGAATGAAGGTTGACAAAAGTTGCTTGCGAAAAGAGGAGGGTGCGAAGGGGCTTGGATATCCAGTAGACACGTCACAGAGAAGATTTTTCTCTATGCTGGACATGGAGATCCACTGCATCTGAAGAGAAGAATCCTGGGGAAGAGCTGGATTTTCGTATGCCTGAATGGATGCCTTGTCTTCCAAGTTGATATTAAGCAAAGCAGAGAGAGCGTTGACCTTGATACGTTAGAATGCATCTGAAGTCAAATTCTGTACTTCAGAGATATGCCGTAGATCAGTTGTGAATTGCGAGACATACTCAAAATGTCGGGTCTCTCTGGGCGAGTGTCATTCATGTCTGGATGCTTCGCATAGGTGATTGGATTGTAATCTGTGAGGATGTAGAATTCGCGGCCTTCCAGAAAGTACTAGAAGTGACGAACCACGAAATACATCACAAGAAATTCCCTACCGAAAGCGCTGTAGCGAGTTTCAGCAGGTTGCATCTTCCGAGAAAAGAATATGAGAGGTGCCCACACATCATTCAGGCGTTGCTGCAGGACGCCTCCGACTGCGAAGTCGGACGCGTCTACCTGAATTCTGGTGGGTGCTGAATCCTGTGGATGGAAACTAACAGAGTTGCGGATGCCCTAAGGCTTCTTTGGTTGAGTCGAAATTAGTGCGCCTTGTCCATCCACTCCACCTTGGTAGAGGTACCTTTCTTCTTCGGACGAAGAAGAGCGGTGAGAGGGCGGAGAAGTTCAGATGCTGATGGCAGGAAGCGATGGTAAAAATTATCCATCCCGAGGTACTGGCGTAGCTATTTTTGGGCGTCTGGCAGGGGGAATGTGCCAATTGCAGCCACACAGTTGTTGAGAGGGTGGACTCCTTTTGAAGAGACAGTGTGACCAAGGAATGTAAGAGAAAAAATGCCGATAATAAACTTCGGCAGGTTAACACGAATGCCAGACTCGTTTAACCTGGTGAAAACGACGCGAGGTTCTGCAAGAGACACTTGAAATGAGCAGGTCGTCCAAGTAAGCCCAACTGAAAGGGAGACCTCGGGGAATCGTGTCAATGAACCTTTAGAACGACTGTGCTACTTTTCTAAGGCCAAATGATATGTTGAGGAACTAGAAGAAAAGAAAGGGAGCAATAAATTCAGTCATTGGAATGCACTCAGCTGCCACAGGAATCAGGTGGTAAGCCCAAACTAGATCGACCTTCAAAAAAATGGTTGCTTCATCTAAGTGCGAAATAAGGGATTATATGTGTGGAACCGGATAGCGGTCTGGTGTTGTAGAGGCGAGAGAGCCCTAGAATCACCACTGGATCTCCAGTCACCTGTGGTTCCTTTAGGGACCATGTGTAAGGATGAAAACCAACTGCTCTTCGAGGGACGAACGATCCCTAACTCCAGCATATGCTCAAATTCAGCCTTTTCTTCTTTGAGCTTCTCCGGGGCGAGGCGTCAAGCACGGGCGAAGGTGGGAGCACCCATAGCCTCAATGTGGTGGAGAATTAAATGCTGGGGAAAAGAAGTGGAAGAACAGAGGGATGTAAAAGTGGTGGAAATTCCTTCTGCAGGAGGGTGAAGAAAGAAGAAATGGTTGGAGGCGCAACTGTGGAAATGGTTCCAAGAACAGAAGGAGTGAAGGAACCGAAAAAAGCAAGTTTGGTGGTCCCATCCACCAAATACTTGTTCCCAAGGTCGAATAGGAGGTGAAAATGAGAAAGGAAGTCTGACCCCAGGATGGGCTGTATGACGTTGTCAACTATGAATACCCACTGGAGTTCTCTCCTGAGGCAGAGGTCCAGTGAACATAAATGCTCTCCATAAATAGCTATAGAGGACCCATTAGTCGCATAAGCTTGCGGTAAGGGGAGAGGTGCAACGAGGTCAGCCTGAGGGTCCCTGGGAAGGAAAGAAACTTCAGGACCAATATCGATCAGGTTAGAACGCTTTGTAGGGTAGTCGTACACCTTAAGAAGCGAGGTAAATTATGAGGTTGGTAGGCCAGTGTTCTCAGACGCTACTACTGAAAACTGGCCTGTATGTTTCCATGGAAATAGCAGGGAGAAGCACACCTTTTGTCTTGGTTGCCAAAAGTGTGGTGGTAGTATCAATACCCGATCGGATAAGTATTTCTACCTGAGGAGGGAGATCTCCCGCGAGAGGAGTCTCTCCTGCCGGAGAAGGAACAGGATCGTGTGGAGCCTGACCCAACAGAGGAAGTAAGAAGTCTGACTTCCTTCGTTCGGTCAGCCATGCCTCGTTCTAAGTCAGACAACTTTGCTTCTTCAGGAGAAGGTTCTCCAGATTGGATAGCCCCTTTAGTAGGGTTGAAAGGTTGCGCAGCGGGGAATGTTGTAGGGGTAGAGAGTAGAGAGAGCAGACACCTGATGAGACCGCAGCCCCAGCATCCTGTTTGCTTTCTCCGAAACTTCCTTGAAAGGCAGTGATGGATTCAAGGAGATCAAGATCTCCTGAGCCCATTGGGACATCTTCTGCAAGAAAATGTGACGAATCAGCGTTTCTTTTTCTGCAGAAAGTGCTGCACCTAACAGAGCTAGCAAGGAAAAAAGCAGCTCCGAAGGTGTTCTTTGTGATGGAAATAAAGTGTGACGAAGGCATCATGAACTTTCTGGAGGGTGTCATAAGAAAGGGCAACCAAAAGAGCCAGTACTTGCCCTTTTAAGTTTCCCTCTGGGAATATGGCATCAGCTTGGAGGAACTAAAACTCTGGGTCATCAGGGTGAAAACTGGAAAGGCGCAAGGTGTTGAATGCTTTGAATGCGACTGAGGTTTCTTCTTGCATTGCGATGCGAGAGAAGAAAAGAGATAAGAGGAAATGAAAACAAAGCGGCGATACTTTAAGAGGAACAACACAACAACAACCAAACCAAACAACAGTGACAATATGACGTTATCCTACAGGTGACTTCACCCATAGCTCTCAAGATGTGTGTGTTCCTTCACCAGCGCGCGGACGCAACTAAGCAACAGCTAATAACAACAACCAAGCAGCGACAACCAGGGCCCTCTTAACCGCTAGGCAAAATAGATAAATGCCTAGGGCGGCAGAATATGAGGGCGGCCCTAGGTAGCTAGAAGGCGGCAGACAACGACAGCAAAACGAGTGCAAAATATATATATATATATATATATAAGAGTTATATATATATATATATATATATATATATATATATATATATATATATATATATATATATAGCAGCATAGTTACCTCCCATAGGGCTCCCCTTTATAAGAGCAGTATATATGTTATTAGCAGCAGCAGTATATATATATATATATATAGAAAAAAAAAAATAGAAAAAAATTTATATATATATATATATATATATATATATATATATATATAATTTTACATTTGCTTTAGGTGAATTTTTTTTTTGCCTAGGGCGGAATGAATGGTTAAGAGGGCCCTGCTTATACTTCCTTACTCTAAACAATGCAAATTATTGCACACATGTTCGTGCTGTACATGTGTATGCATCATAATGACAACAGAAAATAGCAACAACAACAAAAACATACAATAAACATAAGAAAAGCAAGAGAAATACCAAATTCCAGAACATGTAAGAAAATACTAATCACTGATTGTCTTGTCTAGCATTTAGCTCCCTACTATTATATATAAATATATATATAGTATATATATATATATATATAGACATATATAGAAAGAGGATAGTATAAATATATATATATATATATATATATATATATATATATATATATATATATATATATATATATATATATATATATATATATATATATATATATAAGATATAAAGATAAATATATATATATATATATATATATATATATATATATATATATATATTTATATATATATTATTATTTTACAAACACTTAATCCTACGTGTGTCACCTAATCTGGAGATTAGCCATATATATATATATATATATATATATATATATATATATATATATATATATAGTTAGTTTGTATATATATATATGTTGTTATATGCAGTTAGTTATATATATATATATATATATATATATATATATATATATATATATATATATATATATATATATATATATATATATATATATATAAAGAAGTATTTCAATATTATATATATATATATATATATATATATATATATATATATATATATATATATATATATATATATCATAATTCCTTTTTAAAACTGCTAATTTTCTCACGGTTTAAAATATAATTATATTTTAATTTCTCCTTATTGGGAATCGAGCATAAGCTCTCGAAGTTGTTAAAACAGTGTTTTGACCACTAGACCAACGATATGCTAAAAGAAGCTGAACTTTGGAAAGATTTTACTTCCCAAAGAAATCCAATGATTCACTTTTATCAAGTTCCCTCATTCACACTCGGATTAAGGGTTAAACAGAGTTTTATTCAGAGGAAGTATTGTATCAGTTTTCGTCTTTAATTAAAACTACTAATTCTCTCGCAGTTTAAAATATAGAGATATTTTAATCTCTTTATTGGGAATCGAACCCACTACCTCGAAGTTATTAAACCAGTGTTTTAACCAGTAGACTAACGATGAGCTAAAAGGAATCTCAACTGATACAATCATTTCTCTGAATAAAGCCCTGTTTAACCCTTGACCCGAGTGTGAGTGGTCGAACTTGTGAAAAGTGAATAATTGCCATCCTTTGGAAAGTATTCTTCCAATGTTTAGCTCTTCGCTGGTAGTAGTGGTTTAAACAATAGTTTAACAACTTCGAGGACCCAGGTTTGATTCCCAGTATGGAGAGATTAAAATATATTTATATTTTAAACTGCAATAGTATTACCAGTTTTAAAAAGGAATAAAGATACAATCCTCTCTCTGAATAAAACTATGTGTGACCCCTTAACCCAGTTGTAAGCTGTGAAAGCTGTGAAAGGCGAATCATTGTCTTTCTTTGGGAAGTAAGTATTCTTCCAAAGTTAACTTTCCTCTTAGTTTATCGTTGGCCCATTGGTTTAACAATTTCAATGACTCGGGTTCGATTCCCAATAAAAGTATACTTGAGTTGGTGCAGGTAGAGATAGAATCGAAATGAAAAGTATGATTGATTTTGTGTTGGTGAAGAAAGAGATGTTGAGGTATGGATTTGATGTTAAATCACTGAGGAGGTTAGGAATGGGATTCTTAGTTCATTATGCTGTTTTATGTAAAATCAAGGTAGTGGAGGCTTGGATGAAGAGGAAGGTGATAAGGAAGGAAGTGAGTAGAATTAAGAGTGAGAAGTTAAGTGAATAAGGATAAGTATTCAAGAGCATTTGCAAGTAAATCAGCTGAATGTGAAGAAGTTTAAACTGAACAAATCTGAAAGCAAATGAAGTAAGCGGCTTTTAGTAGTGCAAAACAAGTATGAGGATGTGCTAAAGTAGGAAATAAGAATGTTAACAGTGAAGCCCTTTGGTTGATTTTTCTGACTGCGACGAGCTCTCACTTAAGAGTATAAAGGGTGTGGTAAGGCTAGGCTTTCTTTTCGGACCTGCGTCATATTCTTCTACTACTTGTTTCCAGTGCTTGTGACTCACCTTGCCCCCAGTCTGGGGAAGGAAGGTGGGTGATGATGATGATGATGTTATATATATATATATATATCAGTGGCGGCTCGTAACCGAAAACATGGGGAGGCACTTCAATATATATAAAGAGTATATATATGTTATATGAGGTATAGATTTATATATATTACATATATGCATATATATTATGCTATATATATATATTTATTACATATATATATATATATATATATATATACATATATATATTATGTATATTATATTATTAAAAGTTGATAATATGTTAGATATATTATATATATATTATTATTATTATATATATATATGATATATATATATATATATATATATATGCTAATGCTATATATATATATATATTGTTATATATGTATATATATACATATATATATATATATATATATAAGTTATATATATATATATTATAGCATATATATATATATATATATATAATATATATTATATGCATATATATATATATATTATATATACTCGTAAGTATGACCCTTCACATCGTGCTGCTCGTGCGTAGCACGAGTTATTATTATAGAATGAACGATATTCTTCAAATTTTGTAAGCTAAGTATAAATTCCTTCATTTCTCTTTTTGTGAAAATAGGTCATCTGAAAGAATACATTACATTGTATAAAATATAACCGTTTTATTATGTAAAAATTTAAACAAAAAAGTGTAAGCATCATCGCCATTGAATAACCCTATTTTTTAATCAATTATAAATTGTAACGGCTCGTACACTTCTCCAAAAATACAGAGAGCAAATTTCAAGACGGTATACAATACATATTCGTGAATTTAATTTTTTTAAGTTGTTGTTTTTTTTTCCTGTTAAAGAATCTAATAAAACATTCGTTTAATTTAAGAAAAAATTAAAATAAACATTTACTTGTTCTTAATGCCCATTTCCGGATAAAAATAATTCATATATTTAAATTCATTATCTTTCTCTGCTTTTCTGAATTTGAAACTTATTAAACCAACTATATGCTAAAAGAGAACAGGAATGGATAACAAATATTTTATAAATAATATTTGTTAATTATATATAAATAAATAAATTAAATAAATGAATTAATGGAACTAGATGTTTGAATAATAGTGTGCTTTTTCTTTTTTTAGCTGAGTTTGATAATATAATTTAGCACCTTGCCTCCGTAGAAATCCTTTAAAGAAGAAACTTTGCCTCCAAGGCCCCGTGTCCTGCATTTTCGTAGCGAAAATGTTTATGATTTCCTGTTGTATAAAGGTTGTAACATTTTTTAAAGATTTAATCGATTTATTTAATTTAATGTATGAACTAAGAAATAGAGTAAATATGTATATTCTATTATATTTTCGAAAATTAAAGGTTTATTTTTGTCCTCCTTCTCCATTTGAAAATTGCTAAGTTTACACAGAAAAGGTTATTATTATTAAAAGATTCAAAATTACAACTAAAATTATTAACAAAAATATAGTAAATTTAGTATAACTCTCTCTCTCTCTCTCTCTCTCTCTCTCTCTCTCTCTCTCTCTCTCTCTCTCTCTCTCTCTCTCTCTCTCTCTCTCTCTCTCTCTCTCTCTCTCCTCTCTCTCTCTCTCTCTCTCTCTCCTCTCTCTCTCTCTCTCTCCTCTCACCTCTCTCTCTCTCTCTCTCTCTCCCTCTCCCTCTCTCCTCTCCTCCTCTGCTCTCCTCAACATATATATATTATTATTATTACAAGGTTATTATTATATATATATATATATATAAGGTTATACATATATGTTATTATATATATATGTTATAGTTACATATACATATATATATTAGTTATATATATATATATTATTATTATATATATATATATATATATATATATATATATTATGCTATATATATATATTATTATAAAGATGAATATATGTTATTATATACATATATATATTTATATATATATTTATATGCTGATATATATATATATATATATATATATATATATATATATATATATATATATATATATGAGTATATATATATATATATATATATATATATATATTAAATAATTTTTTTTATTTAATTTTTTTAAAAAATTGGATTTTTTAAAAAAATTAGAGGAGGCTTTGTGGAAAAATCCTCAAAATAGACAAAATAAGAATAAGGTTTCTTTTACATTGCCATGACAACCAGTGTTTTGAAGCATTATAATTATGCTTTCCTGGAGGCACAAATCAAAATTCCTCCAGTCAAAGATCCTTAATGAAAATAATGTTTCGCAAGAGAATAAATGTTCTTAACATAAAAATTAGTTCTTGTATAACATTTTAAACATTATTTTAATAGTAATAAATAATAAACTGAATTATTTTATTATTACATTAGTTGCTTTTATTTTTTAGAGGAGGCCCGGCCTTCTTCCCGTAAAGCCGCCTGATATATATATATATATATATATTATATATATATTATTATATAGTATATATATATATAGAGTGTATATATATATATATATATATATATATATATATATATATATATATATGTTATTATATATATATATATATAGTGTTATATGAGATATATATATGTTATTATTACATATTATTAGGTATATATATATATATATGAGATATATGATATATTATTATTATATATATATATATATATATATAAAGAAAGTATAGATATATATATAGTATACATATATATTATTATACATATATTATTAATATAATATATATATATATACAGAAAGAATAAAAGTTATATATATATATATATATAATATAATAAATGTTATTATATTATATATATATATATTTATGAAGGTTATTATTATATATATATTATTATTATTATTATTATTGGTTGGTTATATATATATATATATATATTATATATATATAATAATAATTAATAATAATAATAATAATAATAATAATAATAATAATAATAAAAATAATAAATAATAATAATAATAATACTTAATAATAATAATAATAATAATAATATTATAATAATAATAATAATAATAAAAATAATAATAATAATAATAATAATAATAATAATAATAATAATAATAATAATAATAATAATAATAATAATAATAATAATAATAATAATAATAATAATAATAAATGAGTTGAAATTTATGAATCACACAGATAAAAAAAAAAGCGTATTAATTGTTTTATTTAAATAAATAAAACTAAAAACTGGATCATACAAAGTTTTATGCGTGTAAATAAAAATGCTGATTTAATGAAATGCAAACACCTTTGTTCTTTAATTATATTATTTTCTGTTTTTATTTCCTACTTTGCATAAATAAA
>JABUQX010144887.1:22500-25000 GCA_015478945.1 Trachelipus rathkii | reverse complement strand
ATACATGGTATATATATAAATAGTATATATATATATTATATATTATTATATATATACATATATATATATATATATAGTTGTTGTTATTATATAGATATATATATATGATATATACATAATATACATGATATACCTGATTACATATTATATTATTATATATATTATTATATATATTTATATATACATATATATATATATATATTATATATATTATACAAGATATATACATATATATATATATTAATATTTATATAAGAAATATATATATACATATATTATTATTATTATTTTATTACATATATTACATACATTATATACATATATATTATTAATATATACCAATACATTTATACACATACATATTATGATATATGAGTATATTATTAATTAGAAACTTTGCTATTTGTTGAAATATATGGATATACATACATATATATTACATATATACATATATATATATTAATATATATATTATATATATTTATATATATTAAGTATTATAATATTATTATATATATATATGCATATATATTTAGACATCTAAACTTGATCCTGTTTATGTATCCCTTGGAACAATCTTCAGACCAATGAACCCTGTTACAATAACCTATATCCACTATTCAAAATCTCTCCTCCATTTTTTATCATCTCTCCAGCAATTCCATATACTCTGCATATATTCTTAAGTCCAAAATATATACCTATTTATTTACTATTCTTCAACTTTCTCATTCAACCTATTACCTCCACCCTACCAATCCCCTCATCCCAAATATAATTGACATTGACATTTAGCACATTCAAAAACGCCTCATTTTAACTTATCCGGCATAACCTCTTCATTCAACCACTCACTATTGATACTATTACTTCCTACTGCTTAATATACCCACATCCCAAATACCTATCTTGCACTACAAATAAACGCATCTTTTATTTGCTGAAAGATTTGTTCAGTTTCATCTTTTTCACATTCAACTGACTTATTTGCAATTGCTCTCATATACCTAGCTCTCATATATATAACTTCCTACTACTAATTCTCCCCACTTCCTTCTTTTCTTCTTTCCAATCCATCCATTTTACATAAAACAATATTACGATCTGATTTTCCCATTACTAACCTCCTCACTGATTTAACATCCATCAAATTTTTTCAAAATCTCCTTCTTGATCATCACAAAATAATACCTTTCACTTCGATACCATCTCTACCTACACCAACTCTATTAAACTTACGAATACTTTTGTGCTTGAGGAATGTATTACTTACACACACACACATATCTCTCTCCTCACAGAAATCCGTTAGCTTTCTACCATTCTCATTTTCACCCGCAACCCCAAAGGCACCTCTTATCTATCCCTTTTTAGATCACCTATCCAACCATTCTGGTAGTCCAGTACAATCAATGTGAAGCTCCTACCCATCCCATCGAAAACATTAGTCAGATTCTCCCAGAAACCTCATTCTTCTCAACATCACCCTCAGATAGACCATATGTAACAACTTCACATACCTTGACCTTCCCAAATTTGAACATAATCATCGTATTCTAGTGCTCACACAAATAAAATCCAACATAGCTCTGTGCCACAAGTCAATCATCAAAATTGCAACTCATTCATTCCAATTCTCATTTCTCTCCACTCTAACACACACATTTCAATCCACAACATTCATCTTCACCGCTTGCTTTCATATTTTTTTTTCAGTCACATCCCGCAGATCAGATTTACACTTTCTAAATACATCCATCACCTCTCTTTCCTCTTCTCTTCTCCCTTTAATCCTCTAACATTCCATTTACTCAACGTTTCATACAGCTTCGCTGAAAGATGCAAAATACCTTACTGCGGTTACGACCAGGTCCGAAGAATGGATAGGCATTCATTACTAATTAATTATTGATAAGTTGTAGTGGGTCCCCAACTCACCTACCACTCTTCCTTTAGTAGCCTCCTACGACACGCAAAACCTACTCCGTGGAAATTCTTTTCTCACCCTTATAACAGTGATATATATAAAATATATATATATATATATATATATATATATATATATATATATATATATATATATATATATATATATATATATATATATATTATTAGTGATATATATATATATATGCATATATATCGTTAAATAGTGTTTTTTATGATGTGCGTACGCGTGCTATGTGAATAAAAGCGGAGCAAACTCTACCCAGGTTAAACGATTGTACAATGAGCGCGAGAATTAAAATTATTGAGAACTGGAGCCGTCATGGAATGTCCTATATTCTAATAAGTATCTTTTTCACTTTTTTAAGTGCTATATTTTTCTCCCCATATATATATATATGAGTATCAATATATATAGTATAGTTATATATATATATATATATATATATAGTATATATATATATATATATATATATATATAGTATATATATATATATATATATATATATATATATATATATAGGCAAGAAATAATAATGCCTTGTGAGTTAGA
>JABUQX010144887.1:5000-12500 GCA_015478945.1 Trachelipus rathkii | reverse complement strand
ATGTGTGGATCAAGTATTCACAATGAAGATGCTTGTGGAGAAAGGTATAGAAAGGAAAGGGAAAGTGTATGGGTGTTTTTTAGATCTGGAGAAAGCATATGATAGAGTGAAGAGGGGGGAATTATGGAGGGTGCTGGAGGAATATGGAGTAGGGGGTAAATTAGGTAAAGGTATTAGGGCCTTTTATAGGAATAGCAGAATGTGTGTGAGAGTATTAGGAGGGGAGAGTGAGATGTTTGGGGTAGAGAGAGGGTTGAGACAGGGATGTGTAATGTCACCGTGGCTTTTCAATTTATTTATGGAGAGTGTCTGCAGAGGAATGATGAGGGAGGGGAGAGGGGTGGAATTGATGGATAGGGGTGATAGATGGGAAGTGAACATGATACTATTTGCGGATGATACTGCCTTAGTGGCGAAGAATTCAGAAGGGCTGTAGTATTTGGTGAAGGAGTTTGAGAGAGTGTGTGGACAAAAGGGTCTTAAGATAAATCCAGGAAAGAGTAAAGTGTTAGTGTTTGAGGAGGAGGAAACAGATGAGGGGATGGGGTTAGAGATTAGAGTAGGAGGTGTAGTATTAGAAGAAGTAAAGGTTTTCAGATATTTAGGGATGGATTTGGGTAAGGAAGGAGGGATGAAGGAAGAGATAGATCACAGAGTAGGAGAAGGAATGAGAGCATTGAGTGGTCTGAGGGAATTATGGAAAGGGGGAGATTTATCACATAAACTTAAGATAAGTATGTTTGAAAAAATATGTGTTCCAGCGGTACTATATGGGTGTGAAACATGGGGGTTGAATGCTAGGTCCAAGAAGAAGTTGGAAGTGTTTGAGATGAAAGGGTTGAGAGCGGTATGTGGGGTTAGTAAAAGAGAGAGGATTAGGAATAGGGTGATAAGAGAGAGATGTGATTGGAAGAATGGTTTGGTGAGAAGAGCGGAGAAGGGAATGTTAAGATGGTTTGGACATCTGGAGAGAATGGAGGAACAGAGGGTGGTTAGGAGAGTTTGGGAGGCGGAGGGGATAGGAAAGAGAGGAAGGGGGAGACCAAGAAGAAGATGGATGGAATAAAGGAAATGCTGGAAGAGAGAGGGTTGAGGGTGGAGGAAGGTAGGGTGTTGGCGAGAGATAGAATGGAATGGAGGAGGTGGGTGAGGGCGAGATGAAGGAAAATATGAATTAGGGAAGCTGCACGTACCACTACCCCGCTTAAAATAAAATAATAATAATAATAATAATATATATATATATCAATATATATATATATATATATATATGTAAATATTTTATTATTATTTTGATTTTTTTATTATTATTATTCTTATATATATTATAAATCTACATATTATTATTATTATATATATATTATATATATTATTACATATATTATTATTATTATTATTATTATATATATATTATTACATATATATATTATATATATTGTATATTATTATTAAATATATATTATTATTATATATACATATTATATTATTATTATTATATATATATTATTATTATTATTATTATATTATTATTATTATATATTATTATTATTATTATATATTATATATATATATATTATGCTATTATATATTATATTATATTATTATTATATTATTATTATTATTACATATTATATATATATATATATATATTATTATATTATTATTATTATATTATTATTATACATATATAGTATATATATATATATATATATATTATATATATATATATATATATTATATTATTATTATTATATTATTATTATTATTATTATATATATATATATATATATATATATATATATATATATATATATATATAGGTATATATATATATATATATATATATATATATATATATATATATATATATATATATATATATATATATATATATATATATATATATATATATATACAGCGTTTGTGTGGGTATTGGTCTTGGAGATATGCTCTCTTCCGTGAAACTTCCAATCTTACACACTACCTTTCAATATCGTGATGTCTCTTTTATTCTTGAGTTTTCGGGCATCAGGATTTCACGCATTTTCACAGGGAACCTTAAACTCCACAGAAATTATAAATCAGGATATTAATTGGAGTCAGGTATATAAATATATATATATATATATATATATATATATATATATATATATATATATATATATATATATATATATATATATATATATATATATATATATATATATATATAACGAGCGTGAAATGTTTGTGGTGTCAAAGCCTGAATCTGAACATTCGCTGATGAAGGTGAGGATGCGGATAAAATATGGTGAGGACGTATGCGCAATCGAAAGCGAAGAAATTATTCCACATTGGGCAAATGTGGTTTTAGGTTCAGCCGGAACATTCCAATGCTCTAAGGTTCATCACATTTTCGCTTCATACACTCAGTCCTTATGTAGAAGTATCTATAGGGTTTTAACAATTTCACTCTCACATGTTCTTTCTCACTCAACATGAACTTTTGTGCAATCAAGACAATTTTATAAATTTTGAAAAGAAAAATGTTTGCAGTCTACGTGGCCTTGCAGAGCCCAAGAGAGCAACTTCTAAAAATAGCGAACCATTCATCCCTACTCAAAATTATTACCTGGGAGTTTCTAGCCTCTGAAAGTGGGACTGATGGCATCCTATTCTCTCTCTCTCTCTCTCTCTCTCTCTCTCTCTCTCTCTCTCTCTCTCTCTCTCTCTCTCTCTCTCTCTCTCTCTCTCCTCAGCCAAAGGCAGATGTTGTGCGTATGTGAGCTACGATCCTTGTTTTCGTATTCTTATTTGGAGTTTTCTGAATATTATACATTGTGGCTTAGGCTCTCTTGACAATGTACGACTAAAGACATGTTTTTTTTAATTTATATATTATCTAACTCTACTGACAACTTTAAACTCTTTGACCACATGAAATCTAAAATAAAGAAATAAAGAACTTTATCGTATTTTCTCGATTCTTTGATGTTATTGCATTTGATAATTTCAGTTTTGACACTCCTAGTGGCTTTCCGCTAGATCTTAAGATACAGCCAGTAACATGCCAATCCGTAATAATCCCGAGTAGATGGAGCATATATTTATTCGTTTCCCTAATAGTCTTTAAGACTACTTTCAATCTTTCTCCTTATATTTTCAAATATTTTCCTGCTCTGCGTTTTCTCTTGATTACTTTTTTCTCTGGTTCACTTTATAAATCCTTCAACTCTTTGTTTACGACTGCTCAGCCGTCAGCGAGACAAAGCTTTTGGCAATTCGTAATTGATCGAATGTGCTACCGTATTTCATCGGTTTTGTTAAAATAATTACTGTTTCAGCGGTAATGATTCGCGGGAGTGTATAGAATTTCAACGTTTTAAAACCGTAGAAATATATGCTAATTATATTATAGTCCTATTCCATACTGGAATCTTGCAAAATCTATTCTCCGTAGCATTAAAACTTCTTTTCTTTGTAGAAAATACAATAATCTTTCCAACTTCTCTTCACATTCTTCCTAAACCTTTTAAAAATGTCACTCTAACTTTACTTCTTTTTCTTACTCTTCAGTACTTTATTTCAACTGCTACGCTGCTGTTTTCATACGCTTTTCTGAAGTTGAACTTTCTGATCAAATCATAGCCTCTATTTTCACTTTAGAAGATTATGAAGATTTTCTACTTTTTACCTCCCTCTACCTCATTTATGTCTTATATTGTGATCTCTCCTCTCTCTGAGGCTAATACTAAGAAGCTGTATTGCCACGACGGTATTATTCTCTTATCTCTCAGAACCTGTTCATCATAACTGGCACCTTAGCTTGGAAAACTTCTTCTCCTATGCATCTCAACTTTCACATTTCCTTTCTTCTGGAAAATGTGCCCATCAAACCTGAGCAGTAAAAGGAGGAATATTCTCAACACTACAGTTATCATTCTATCTCTTTAGTTTCTATTATCTCTCTCTAAAGATTTTTAATCTATTCTTAATGAGAAGATTGGAAACATATTAATTCTTTTAATTTCTTCTCTAATATCTGATTTTGCTTCCGAAAGGAGCTCTTAATTGTTGGTTTTCTTTCATTTCTAATTCTTAATCATCTGTTCTTTGCAGGGTTGTGGAGTCGGAGTTGGAGTCGGAGTCGGGGAGTCGGGGAGTCGGTAATTTTGAAGAGAGTGGAGTCGGAGTCGGAGTCGGAGTCGGAGTCGGAGTCGGAGTCAGAGTCGGTAATTTTGAAGAGGGTGAAGTCGGAGTCGTAGTCGGAGACGGTAATTTTCAAGAGGTCGGAGTCGGAGTTGGAGTCGGTAACTTTCAAGATAGTAGAGTTGGAGTCAGAAAATTTTGAACTGAGAAAATTATGAATTGTGACTATGACTTCAATAACTTCATACAAGTTCACTGACTTGCAACTTCCACATCACAAAATGCAATTGCAAACTTCGGAGTTTTTTAACCTGCACCTTATGTTTCAATTTGAATTATATTCTAATAAATTCAACCTTCAACCTTCAACCTTATACCGTCTATATTTAGGGTGTTGAAGAAATAAAAGACTACATGGTACGAAGAGAAATTTCTCTCATTGACAATGATATCCTACTAGCTGCTGCTTATGTTGATCCTATCTACAGGGTAAGTTTAACTGAAGATCAACAACAAAAAGGTAATCTGTACTTTGAAACGTGGCCATTTGTATTAAAGGGTTGAAGGAAGTTCAAAAAGAAAAGGATACATCTGAACATATTGTAAGTGATGAAACTACAACTATCCCCATTACTACCTTCTCAAGTCATTTTTCAGAAAGCTCAGAAGATAAGATGAGTATGAAAAGCTTCTAGATATTGAAGAGCCTAGTCGAAAGCGTCGACTGGTTCAAGAAAAAGGTCAAGGTTCTTCCTCATACTTGTACACAATATTTCGTACCTTTAAACAAAATTTCTTTGCTGCACTGAAAGAAGTTGAAAAAATTGATATAACTTCGAAGCTTAAATTAGAAGAGGCCATCGAAAAGTATCCAAACATTGTACAAGAAGCTGCAGTTGCTATTACTGCTCTACCTCCAACACAAGTTAGCATTGAACGGCTTTTTCTTTCTTCGCATTATAAAATCAGACCTAAGAGGAAAAATGAAGGAGGACCTGGCAGATGCTAGTCTATTTTTAAGAACTAATTCATTCAATGAGTAGATGACACTAGATGTAAGTTCATGTATAACTAAGTAATAGAAGTTTATATATATATATATATATATATATATATATATATATATATATATATATATATATATATATATATATATATATATATATATATATATATATATATATATATATAGTATATATATATATATATATATACGGTATATATATATATATATATATATATATATATATATATATATATATATATATATATATATATATATATATATATATATATATAATGGTATATATATATATATATATATATATATATATATATATATTTATATATATATATATATATATATATATATATATATATATATATATATATATATATATTTAAGGCCGTAGACGGGGAGGTCAGTTCAACCCCGAAATTATTTGCCATACAAATTTTTGATTATTAAGTCTCTTATAGTTTTAATAATAAATAAAAATAATAGTTAATCAAAGCAAATTAAGAGTATATATTTTATTAATAGAAATGAGGAAACATATTTGTAGTTGGTGAAGATTTCTTAGTTTAAGTGGCTGCTGTTCCATATATATATATATATATATATATATATATATATATATATATATATATATATATATATATATATATATATATATATATATATATATATATATATATATATATAATTTAGATCAAGGGACTTAAATGCAAGTTTTCTAAGTTTGCAGATGATACCAAGTTGGCTACCTTAGTAAGGAATAATGATGGATATAAAAAGATTCAAAATGATCTTGATAAACTTCTTAGGTCGACAGATAAATGGCAAATGAATTTTGATAGTAAAAAGTGTAAGGTTCTTCATTTAGATAAATCAAATAAAAGATTTAATTACGATATGAATGGGGATTGGCTTGAGTCTGTGGAGCAAAAAAAGATTTGGATGTGAGTATAAACAGCAATCTGAAAGAAGAAATCAGTGTTTGGAAGCAAGAAATAAAGCTGATAAGATGTTAAGCATAATAAATAGCAATATGGTTTCCAAAACTAACAAAGTTATAAGTAGCTGTATAATAGCTATTTTAGGTCAGTATTAGAATATTGCGCACAGGTTTGGGCCCCTTGTTTATTTAAGAAAAGATTTCTGGCTTTAAGGGTAAGAGCTATGAGGAGAGGCTGAAGGAGTTAGGAATGTTTTCTTTAGAAAGGCAATTTCTCATAAGGAACATGATACAAGTCTATAAAATATTTACATGCATTGTACCCAATAAATTCTTTATAGTAGACCACGGACAGGAGACTAGGGGACACAATAAGAAAATTAGGAAGACGTGTAACCTTGATGTAAGAAAATATTCATTCTGTAATAGTGTTGTAAATTTTTTGAATGGTTTAACGCAGGAGGTTGTTGAGTGTGACTCACTTGCAACATTAGAGAAAGGATTGGCTAGGTATATGGATGGTTTGGGCATCATATAGTGTATTCTGACATAGCCAAAGTGGCGGGTTTTTATTTAGTTATTAAAGTAAATTGCACGTTGTAGCTCCCGGCATCACAATAAAGTTATTAAAGCTTGTATTGTGGTTAGCATGAACCTTAGCTATAGCTTTTGCTTTTGATAGTAATTGGCGTTTATGTTTAGGAAATTGACAGGCCTTAGGATGTAATGTTGGTTGTGTATGTTGCAGGGGCATATATTTGATAAATATTTAATTGACTGGGACAGTCTCGATAGGCCCATATGGCTTTTAACTGATTCTTTATTTCCTTATCTCTATCGGAGGTAATACTACGAACTTTGATATAAATAGTGACTTTCTGATTGGACAACGATATGATCTTGCAAAAGCAATGAAGAAATGTTTTAGTGTTTAAGCTGTCGAAAATACCCAGCGACTTTAGATGTTCATTGCTGTTCACATCCATGTGAAGTACGACAGTTTAGAAACTTTATGGCACATCGAATACAACTGTATGCTATTTTAGATTGCCAAGACAGACTACTATTTTAATAGAAAAAAAAATAGAAAAGATTTTCCCAGACACAAATTGGACAAAACTCTCACGAATGGGCGAAATAAGGTTGGTGGAAAATTTCGATGGATTGTTACGATCTAATGAAATTTTGAAATCATTGTTGAATCTTAAGAGGAGCTTGAATGGATCAAGATATTAAACCTTTTTCAAAAACTAAGATCTTCTCAAGTCTGTAAGCAAACACATTTTTTATAAGTTTATTTATTTATTGTCCTTAACCTTTTTATCAAACACTCTTCCATTATGTATTACATTGCATTCTCCATAATTAGTGACAGCAACTACTCTTAATTATATTGAAAATGTGATGTTTGTTT
>JABUQX010144886.1:35000-38383 GCA_015478945.1 Trachelipus rathkii | reverse complement strand
CCTTCTTTTTACCCTGCTCTTCTCCGAGTTTTGGCTCTACCTTCTCTCTCAACCTCCTCTCTAATATTCTTTCATATATCGTATATTTTCGCCAGATGGTCCATCAGTTAAATACCTCTATAATTATTACAGTTTCCTACATCTCCTGATAATTTTTTATATATCGGCATTATTATTGCTTTGCCCCACCTTTTCCTGCACCTTTCCCTCTCTCCAACACTTGTTCATCAAATTGATGATTCTTCCTCTCAGCTCCTCTCCTCCTCCACCACCAACTCAACAGCCACCCATCCTCTCCTGAGCTTTACCTCTTCTTTTTTTATAGCCTCCCTATACCTCCTCCACCGTTATCTTCAGCCTTTCCTCATCCTCTTCCTCCTCCCTTGTCTGATCTGCAGCTTCTTCTTGTTCTCTGTATTCTACATTTAGCAGATCTACATAGAATTCGGTCCATCTATCATTTCGCTCTTCTGGTCTCACAAGAATCTCTCCGTCTCTATCTTTTATATTTCTAGTTGTTTTTGGTTTTCTATACGCCTTTGCCATCTTAAATAGCTTTTTCTTCTCCCTTCGCCCACATCTCTCATTATTTCTCCTGCCATTCTCTCCTTCCCTCCATCTTTTTTGCCATCCTCTTTTATTTTCTCTGCCTCATTCCTTGCCTGAACATATATTCCTTCCTTGCTGCCGCTGTTCTTCTTTCCAGCCACTTCCTCATTTTTTTCCCTGTTTTTCCTTAATTGCTTTTTTTCACTTCTTCGTTCCACCATGGTGTATGTCTCTTCCTAGTACCTCCTACCCATCTTTTACTCAGGGTCTTCTGCCACTTTCCTGATGACATCCTGCAAGTCTTCGTTTTCTTCTCTATGGTTTCCTGCATTTTCCGTTCATAATTTCGTCTCATTCCTTACTCACTAACTGCTCCACCTGATCACTGCCCTCTCTCTGCTCATTTACTCCTTCCCTCCCTCTTATCTTCTTCATTTCCGTCACCACTAGTCTATGATCCATCCAAGGACACTCCTGATCACTTACATTTTTTTACCATCCTTTTATCGGAGACTATCATGTAGTCTATCACCGATTTTGATCGAATTGTTGTGTTACCTGATTCCATCTATACCTCGTAAAGATATGCGACTCTCTATGCTTGAAAACGTGTTCATTATTTTTAGGTCGTTTTTCACACAAAAATCTATCAACGCCTCTCCCTCCATGTTTCTTGTCTCCTCTCCAAATGGTCCCAATACTCTCTCCATCTCTCTTCTCTTCCTACTCTAGCGTTGAAATCTCCCATCAACACGCACCTCTCCCCTTCCTCCTCCATCCCCACCTCTTCTATCCAATTAATTCCATAAATCTAGTTTTTTCCTCCTCTGAGTGCCCCAGTTGTGGTGCATATACCTGATTATTCTATATTTTTTATCCGCTTATCTTTCAACAATGCACATCACCAATCTCCTCATTTATAATTTTTACTTCTCTCTGTATACATGGTGACAGTCTTGTCCCACTCATAATTCCGACACCATGCTTTCTTATTCCTTCTCTCACCTCACTATATATCAGAACAAATCCTTCTCCCATCTCTTTAAACTCCTCACATCCCCTCACTCTCATGTCCGCCATCCCCAACATATCTATCTTCCTCTCTTTCATGATATCTATTATCTCCTCTTCTTTTTCTCCATAGGTACCCACATTTATCGTGGCACACCTATAATTCTTGAAAGTGTTTTCTTGATTCCTAGTCCGTAAATCTCACCGAAGTCGTTGTCTAAAGTTCTGTCCGGCTTCCGAGGCTCGCGCTTGAGTTTTGCAAGCAGTTTATTTCGGGAAGCGGCTTGCTAGGCCTGTCCTGCCCTAGCCATAGCTCCTTTAGCAGAGGACACCTCCTGGTGTCTTGGTTGCCCGGGGTGCACGACGGGAACGCGGAGTTGGAGTTCTTTTTTTTCTTTATTTTGATTGGAATTAGTTTATGGAAGCTGACACGTCTGTGTAAATTCTAGTAAGAAGAATTGTTATCACAAGATATTACATCTATTTGAAGATATTCTATCAGAACATTAAGAAAAGAAAGAACAGTGTAAATTTTGGGAAGATAAATTGTCTTAACAGTTTGTTAAGGATTGGAAGATAACCTCTTCTAATAGTTGTTTCTTCAGAGTGAGAAGGACCATAACGTGAAACTTTTTGAATTCTTCAAAGGAGAATTATAAATCATACTCACTGATATTTAGGACGTACAACGAGTGAAGATAACCAACGATTATTGAGGAACATCTAATAAGATTGATTGTTCATTTGAAAAGTCACGTCGAGACAACAGAAACCTATGTGAATAAGGGATTATTCAATATCTTTAGAAACGAATTATTCAGCTATTACAGATTAGATATACTATAGATATACTATACTTTACTTTATATCCAAGAGGCTGTCTTGTGAAGAATCTTATGTCTTAGATAAATAAATCTATTGATATTATTGTGTATATTAAAGAACTCCGGGAATTGTCACCTTGGTATACCTATTGTATCCTCATCTTGTGACAATAAATTATATATATATATATATATATATATATATATATATATATATATATATATATATATATATATATATATATATATATATATATATATATAATATATATATATATATATATATATATATATATATATATATATATATATATATATATAATATATCAGCTTTCGCTTTACTTACTCTTTTGTCTAGTTTTCTTTCAGATCATTCCATTTTTCAGCTCTAGTTGATGGAGCAACCTCTTCCTCCTTTCTTATTAATTGTGGTGTTCATCAGGGTTCTGTTTTATCTTCAACTTTATTCCTACTTTTATAACTCTGTTCATTCTTATGTCGATGACTCAGCTCTTCATCCTTCCACTCATTTCAATTGTGCTCTTCGTTTGTATCTAGAGTTCCCCAGTCAAGCTTCGATCTACCTTGCTGATCTAATGGGATTTCAGTGGACAACTGCAATCTTAGCCCAATTTTCTCGAAAACCCAACTTTCATATCTCCCTCTCTAAAAATCTCCCAACTTTCCTATCCCCTTTGACGGCTCTAATGTCTAACCTGTAAACAACATAAACATTCTTGGACTCAACAGAAATAGTGAACTGTCTTGGAGACCTCATATCACATCGGTTGCTAAAATGGCCTCAAAGAAGATGGGTATTCTGTTCAGATTGCGTGAATTTTTTTCCTCTACTCAGATACTTCAGTTATATAAAGGTCTTATTCGCCCTTGTATGGAATACTGTTCCCACATTTGGGGTGGATCCGGTTCCAACCTCCATTTGGGCAGAGTTGAGGCTAAGGCTAAGAGGCTTATAAACTTTCTGAATCCCTTGACCCT
>JABUQX010144886.1:22500-27500 GCA_015478945.1 Trachelipus rathkii | reverse complement strand
TTGTAATAAGTGGCTATAAAAAACTTTAGAGTAAATATAGTAACGATTGTAAAATCTTATCTCCCTTCTTTTTCACACTCGCAAATGAAGATCCTAAACTCATCTACAGTGCATTTATTTTTATAACTGTTGCAGAAGGAAAAATAATCGAATAGTTTAGAAAAGACTAAGATCATCAATCATACTTGCCTTTTCTTCATTCACAACTAAGACTTTAAGTTTCGTCTTAAAACTTGACTTCCCCTCGTAGTCTTGCATGGCACATTTCTATTCAGGAAATCATAAATTGAATATGGTCTCCCGATCTTGAATTACTAGGCTAACTATAAACTATTTAGGATAGCCAAAAAATGACTCCAGAGCTCCTTGAAACTTCTTCAATGTGTTGGACTTGTATTTATATTTTCTGAAGGAGAGAAACTTATGTGATAACAATAATATACATTTTTTTTGGGGGTTATAATTTGGGAAAGAGACGATAGAAAGCTAGAAGTAAATAAAACAAAAAGAGCTCACCCAGAAGAGAAAAGCAGTAATATTCGCATTTTTATGTAATATATATATACGTTTCTATTTATATATATATGCTCTATATCTATAAATATATATATATATATTATATATATATATATATATATATATATATATATATATATAAGATATATATATATATATACATGTATATTTAATATATATATATATATATATATATATATATATATATATATATATATATATATATATATATATATATATATATATATATATATATATATATATATATATATATGTATACATATATATATATATATATATATATATATATATATATATGTATATATATATGTATATATATATATATATATATATATATATATATATATATATATATATATATATATATATAATCTAAAAAAACTCCCAGGTAGAGCTTTCGCCCTGTTAGTTGGTCCAGCGTCTTCTCCTTCTGACCCGAAACTCTTAACCCTAGAACACTAGAAAGCCATTTCTCGGCGCAATGGTTTGGAAGCCAGTCCTCAAGTTAAACCTCTCAGGTAGGGTTTTAACCCTTTCAGTAGAACTAGCATCTTCTCCCCCGGCTAAGCCTCAAAGCTTACCTTCCTAGAGCTCTCCCAGAGGAACTTGCTTCGGCGCGGTGGATTAACGCTGGTCAGGGTAATAAAAGCAGGAAAGGACCAGGTTGCTAGCCCTGTCGCCCTATAACCGGCGAAAGATCTTCATACGTTCTGACCGCGATGAAACATCAATCATCAATCTTCATCGTTATCATTATTGTTATTATGCAATTAAAATTCTTTTTTTCTTTATTATCTTGATTAGATCTTTATCCATTATCTATAAATACCAAGTAATGAGATTTATAATTATTTGTAATCAAAAAGTATAATTTAAAACTAAACTTCCCCAAATTTTTCTTTCTTCTAGAATGACTTTTACACTGAAAAATCATAGTAAGACTGGAACAGAAAATTATGTGAGCTCCTCTGAAGTTTTAAATGTTAATTTTGACAATTTTATTTTGATTTTAATTTTTAATTTTTTCTTTCAAAAAGGATTTTTTTTTTTTAATAATTTTGATCAGTTTTATAATATTTTTTCTTCACTTTTAAACAATAAAATGGCTTCAAATAATGCATCAGTAACTTCTCCTAGAGTTTTCATCTTCTTCAGTCTCTTTCAACCCTTCTCTTGTTCTTCTCATTTCTTCCTTTGGCTATTTTTCCAATGCTTTCAACTCAGACACGACAGTCAAATCATTATTTATATATATATATATATACTACATATATATATATATATATATATATATATGTAATATATATGTAACTATATATATATATATATATATATATATATATATATATATATATATATATAAATATATATATATATATATATATATATATATATATATATATATATATGTATATACCTATATATATATATATATATATATATATATATATATATATATATATATATATATATATATATAATATACATATATATATATATATATATATATATATAAATATATATACATATATATATATATATATATATATATATATATATATATATAATAACCTTGTAATAATATATATATATATATATATATACTATATATATATATATATATATATATATATATATATATATATATATATATTCAGTACTGATCTTTCACAGAAAAGATTAAAATTTTGTATTTTTCTCACTTTAGAAGGTATTTTTTTAACCAATAACATAAAGATAAAGTTGCCATTCGCTTCAAACGGTTTGTAATAGAAAAATAATACTCTAAAATATTAAAGGTTTAAATCCATGTAAATAACAATAACATAGCCTTACTTGACGATATCATGAAAGCACTCATTTAATGTAATTTGCTTTTTATCGTTTATAATTTATTTCACTTTGCATTATTTAAAAGAAAAAGCATGATTCTGGCAACATGAAGGCATCGGACATTTTGTTCGATAAACAACAAAGAAAAGAATAAAAATAATCAGAATTTTTACCTCTTTTTCCCCCGAAATATTTAGGAGAAAGATCCTACCAGTTTTTTATTTTTATATATATAGACACATATATATATACTCTTTCTCTACACATATACCTTATAACTATATATATATATATATATATATATATATATATGGACAAAGTTGCTTCGCCCTCACGGAACGGGAGCTCGGATCAAAAAAATTTTTCAGGTAGCATCTATGATGCATAAATAGATGTTCTAGGTTAAATGAATTTTATTTTTATTTTTTAACTGATCTAGGGCCTGAGTATATATGTGTTGTAAAGGTGACACACAGCAATGTGGGAATGAGAGACAGAACACAAGGGGGACGTTTGCCATGCCCCATGGAGAGGTTCGGAGACCCTCCAGGAGAGAGGGAAATAGTCCCTACCCGTAGTTCCGGAAGACCGGGAGACCCCGACTCCTGCCATCGGTGCGGTATACCCTTGGGGTATTCTTTAGTTAAAAAAACAAACAAAAACTATGCTAGAGAGTCTATTTATTTTAACGAGTAACGTATAAAAGTTCTTAAATAGGCTTTCTCCTCATATTACTATAGTATTAACAATAATTTTTTTTTTTTATTTCCCCCACTAAAATTTTATAGGATTCCCAAAATATATTCCTTTCAGCTGTAGCTATTGTGGTTTGAATATCTTTTTTTTTTTTTTTTTTTATTTTTTTTGTTTCGACCTAAAGCACGTCTATTATGTATCATAGAGGCTATCTGTGAAAATTTTTTTTTGATCAGAGCTCCCGTTCCGTGTGGACGTTAAGTAACTTTACATATATATATATATATATATATATATATATATATATATATATATACATATATATATATATATATATATATATATATATATATATATATATATATATATATATACTCCATATATATATATATACTATATATATATATATATAGCATATAACTGCTGCTATATATATGCTCTTTGCTATACTCTCTATATATATACTATAAGAACTTCTTAGAACAAAAACAAAAACGTTTGTTGCTTTAAAACTTCAACGTTTCTAATGAAAAAAAAATGTAACAAAAAAGTCGCAAAACCAAAAAAAATTCACAAAACAAAAAGTTGCAAAACAAAATAAAAAGTCACAAAAGAAAGAGTGCTTTGCATATAAAGCGAAACGCATATAAAGACAAAGACGATTGATTCAAATCTCGTTGCTGATTTTCCCCGGTTTTCTCTCTCAATATTTATGTATTGATGGAAGGAATAAAAAATGACAAATTCCCGGCCAAATATGCTCCATATTTAGACCAGGATTAAAAGAAAGACCTTTCTTTCCAATCTTTAAATTGAATTGGAGTAACAATTCTTCTTTTCTCAATAATTTATTGACTCATATTTCAGAATGGAAATTCCCTTCTTCCCCCTTAGCTGAAGAAATCTGAATATTTCATAGTAACTATATAAACATAATATATATATATATAATATATATATATATATATAATAATAACAAATATAATAATAATATATGTATGTATGTATAATATGTGTGTAATAATAATAATAATATAATTTACATATATAATAATAATAACCAATAATATATATATATATATATATATATATATATATAATAGCATATATATAATAATATAATATATATATATATATATATATATAATATATATATATATATATCTAATATATTTCTATTCTTTATAATGTGAATAGAATATATATATATATATATATATATAACTATATATATATATATATATATATATCTTGATTAGGTCATATATATATATATATGCTATATATATATATAAACTATATATATATGTATTATATATATATTAATAATATTAATAATATATATATCTTATATAATATATACATAATATATGTAGTATATTTTGTATGTGTAATATATGTTATATATATATATATGTGTAATATAGTAATAATATGTAATATGTATGTAGCATATGTAATATATATGTAATAAATAATGTATAATATCAAATATATATATATAATGTATATATTTTTTTATATAATAATATAATATAATGTATAATATATATATATATATGTAATAATAACAATATAATATAATATATTAATAATAATATATATATGTATATATATAATATAATATTATAATAATATATATAATATATGTATATATATAATATAATAATAATAATAATAATATGTGTAATAATAAATAATAATAATATAATAATAATATCATATAATATAATATTATATATTAATAATAATATAATAATAATGTAATATATATATAATAATATATATATATATATATAATAATAATAATGTGTATGTGTATGTATATATATCTTTCTATATCTTTATAACATATAAATTATATATATACAATGTCCCAAAAATAGGTGTACTTATGTCGTATTTAATTATGTATTGGACTTACCTGAAATTAA
>JABUQX010144886.1:12500-15000 GCA_015478945.1 Trachelipus rathkii | reverse complement strand
ATCTACCATAGTGAGGGTCCATCGCGGTCCCATGAAGCTCTAGGGTGGATTTTTTGACTGCGACGAGTTCTCACTAATTAATGGTACAGAGGGGGCGGTAAGGCTGGGCTTTCTTTTCGACTTTTGTCATGTTCTTCTACTGCTTTTCTTTCCGATTCACGATACGCACCTTACTCCCATTCTTGAAAAAAAAAAAAAAAAATAAAGAAAAAAAAAAAAATATATATATATATATATATATATATATATATATATATATATATATATATATATATATATATAAAGATACCAAATATTTATATATATATAAATATATATATATATATATATATATATATATATATATGGCTATTTCAGTACGATCTTCCATAAAGGTGTTTTTATACTTGAAAATTTTTGTATTTTCTCAATTTTGAAGATTTTTTTTATCAATAAGCATAAAGATAAAGTTGCCATTCGCTTCAAACGGTTGTAATACGAAGCAATTAAACAGAAATATTAAATTTCGAAATCTATGTAACCTAACGTAACTCAACATAACCTTACCTAACTAGTATCATAACCTCATTTAATGTAATTTTTAATGTTTATAGTGAAGATTTCAAAGCTGCATTATTTAAGCAAAAAAAAACACTCATCGCAACATGGAGCGCTTTGGACATTTACTCGATAACATGATAAAGAATATAAAAATAATTTAAATTTTACCTCTTTCTCAGTAAGAATATTTGAAGGAGAAGGTCCCTACCGAATGTCATATATACTACATACATACATATACACGCTTTCTTTATATATATATATATATATATATATATATATATATATATATATATATATATATATAACTCTATATATATATATGTAATATAATGTATAATAATAATAATATAATAATAATAATGTATGTTTGTAATAATGTATGTGTAATATATATCATAATAATATATGTAATAATAATAATATGTGTATGTGTATGTGAAAATCAATATGTATATAATAATAATATATATATATGTAATATATATATTTAATAATAATAATAATAATATAATAAATAATATAATATGTAATATATATATAATATATATATAATATATTAATAATATATATATAATATATAATAATAATAATAATAATATATATAATAATAATAATATATATATATATATATATAATATATAATAATAATAATAATATAATAATATAATATAATATATTTTATAATATATAATAATATATATATATATATATGTCAATAATATAATAATAATAATAATAATATAATATATGCTGTAATATATATATATATATATAATATATATATAATTATATATATATATATAAGAGCATTTCTTAAAACTTAGAAACGTTTGTTGCTTTAAAACTTCAATGTTACAATGAAAAAAATGTAACAAAAGTATCAAAACCAAAAAGAAACCTGCAAAGCAAAAAGTTGCAAAGCAAAATAAAAAGTTGCATAAGAAATGAGTGCTGTGCATATAAAGCCTGAAACGCATATAACGCAAAGACGAATTGAGATTCAAATCTCGTTTCCGATTTCTGAAGATTTTCCTCTTTCAATATTTATGTATTGATGGAAGGAATAAAAAATGACAAATTCCGGCCATATATGCTCCATATTAGACCAGGATTAAAACAAAGACACTTTCTTCAATCTTTAAATTGAATTGGAGTAACAATTCTTCTTTCCTCAATAATTTATGTCATATTTCAAAGTGGAAATTCCCTTCTACTCTCTTAGCTGAAGAAATCTGAATATTTTATCCTTTGCTTTAACCTGAACCTATATATATATATATATATGTGTGTAATAATGTTGTAACAATAATAACTTGTAATAATATATATATATATATGTATATATATATATATATATATATATAATATATTATATATATATATATATATATATATATATAATAATAACATATATATGTATGTATGTATAACAATAATAACTTAATAATATATATATATACAATAATATATAATAACTAATATATATATATATATAATAATATATAATAATAAATATATATATATAAATATATATATATATATAATATATATATATCCTTATATATATATATATGTATGTATAATAATAAGCATATATATATATATATATATATAAAAATATCTTTATATATATATATATATATATATATATATATATATATATATATATATATATATATATATATATATATATATATATATATATATATATATATATATATATATATATATAAAGTATAAAATTTCTTTTATATTTAGTAGGAAATTTGTGCTATATATCTTTTTCTATACCTGTTATTTTAATAAGTAGCTAAAAATCTTTGGAGTAAATACAGTCACGATTGTAAATCTTATCTCCCTTCTTTTTTTCCTTTACAAATGGGAAAAATCCTAAGCTCATCTACGGTCATTTATTTTTATAATAGATACATAAGGAAAAATAATCTGAATAGTTTTG
>JABUQX010144886.1:0-2500 GCA_015478945.1 Trachelipus rathkii | reverse complement strand
ATGTGTATAACAGTTTCCAGAAGTGATTTTTGCCTTTAAAATCTATTAAAACCAATAAAAACTACATTGAAACCATCAAAAAAGCATAAAAAACCATAAAAACCAAAAAAACCATTGGTTTATTTGGTTTATTCTAAAAAAATAATGGTTTTGGTTTTTAAAATTAATCATTTTGATAGTTGAAGTGATTTCAACCTATATATATATATAATATATATATATATATATATAAATATATATATATATATATCCGTAGCAAAATATAAAATATTTATAAGTAACACATATAACACTAGTAATATATGTATAACATGTAATAATAACAATAACAACAACGTAGCAACATGCTTAACATAACCAACAACAACGTAGTATGCTGCTCTTGCCACTGTAACCAGCAACGCCAGCGCCGAAATATCTCATAGATAAGCCAGGCCGTATTTTTCATTGCTTTTTCTGGGAATTTGCCACTTTTTGCAGTACCTGCAGTTTTCTTTAAGCCAGAGCTATGAATGGTGTAGGGCTTTTGCTTTTTACGATCGAGTTTGTGTAAAAAAAAGCCCTGTTTATAAAATTATTTTCTTCAAGTGCAATTTTTACTAAAATACAAATTCTCTTTAAAACAACATGATTGTTGAGATTCAAATATATTTCCTTTAATAAAGAGTGAGTGAAGAAAAACAATTTTAGAAAGAACATGCTTTTCTTTTTATACAAGAAAATTCGAGCAAAAGCCTCACTATTTATCGTTTAACTCAAATAAAATTGTATTACAAGTAATAAAGGTTAGGGAAAGACCATGAATCTTAATCAGCTGCTAGACCTTACTTATACCTCTGTATATATATATATATATATATATATGCTTGCTTCATATATATATATAATAATATATAATATATATATATAATATGTAATATATATATCTATATATATATATATAATAACAATAATAATATATGTAATAAGAATATATATATATCTTATAATAATATGTATGTGTGTATATGTATATGTATATGTAATATATATATAAATATAATATATATATATATGGCATAATATATATATATATATGTAATATCTGTAATAATAATAATAATATAATAATATATGCTGATTCAGTAACCCGACTACCACAGTGGCTTGACTGCTCTCCTACTTCATATATATATATATATCTCTACATGTGTGTATATATGTATATAATAATATATATGTATAATAATATAATAATATATATAATATATATATATATATATATATGTATATAATAATAATAACTAATATATCAATAATAATAATAATAATAATAATAATATATGTACATGTAATATAAATGTTCTAATATGTATAAGAATAATAATATGTAATGTAATAATAATATGTAATATATATATAACCATATATAATATAATATATATATATATATATATATATATAAATAATATGTATGTAATAACAATAACATATATAGTAACAATATATTTCTTAATACGCTTATATATATAATATGGCAACAATAATATATATAATAATAATATTAATATATATAATAATATATATACTATATATATATATATATATATATATATATATATATATATATATATATATATATAATAATAATATATATATATAATATATATATACACTCGGAGGAAAGGGTCATGATCTTAAATAAAGTGACTACTGTCTTCGGCGAACTGTATGAATCAGTATGGGTACGTAGGAATCATCAGAGGAATAAATGTTGAGGAGGAGAGGAGAGAGGTGATGGATATATGTATTTAGAAAGGGCAAAATTTGATTTGCTCGCTGTGACTGAAAACAAAGATGAAAGGAAAGGTGAGATTGAGTGAATTGTGATGTGAAATATTAGTAGCAGAAGTGCATAAGGTATTAAGGAGAGAATGAGAGAGGAAGAGAAGAAGTTACAATTTTGATGAGTGACCTGTGGTATGAAGCTAAATGGTAGACTTTGATTGTGTGAGTCCTAGAATTCTAATGGTTAAGTTAAGTTTGAAAAGGTCCAGGTATGTGTGGTTGTTGTGACGTATGGTCCATCTGAGGAAACGTTGAAGGAGTACGATTTTTGGGATAATCTGAATGATGTTCTGGATGGGGTGGGTAGGGGCTTCAGATTGATAGTTTTGGGGGACCTGAATGGTTGGATAGGTGATCAAAGAAGGTATAACGGGTGGTTTTGGGGTGGCGGGAGAAAATGAGAATGGTGGGAAGGTGATTGATTTCTGAAAGAGAGAAGGTATGTGTGTAAGTAATGCTTTCTTTAAACCCCAAGAGTATCCATAAGTATACTAGAGTTGGTGTAGGTAGAGATGGTATCGAAGTGAAAAAGAATATGATTGATTTGTAGTGTTAGGTGAAGGAGATATTTGAGTATATTGTTGGATGTTAAATCAGTTAGGGGTTTAGGAATGGGATTATCGGATCATTATGTTTAATTTCTATTAAAATTAAGTTACCTGGGAGGCTTGGA
>JABUQX010144882.1:22500-24160 GCA_015478945.1 Trachelipus rathkii | reverse complement strand
GCCATTTCAACTTCCATAAATCCCATTCTGCTTTTACTAAATCTTCATTTGGGATTTTGAGATCTTCCTTGTAAAATATTAAACAATCTTTATCTTCTCATATGGCATTACACCTTTTGGTATGACAAATTGCAAGGAAATTTAAAAACCTTCTCTCCTAATGATGATATTAAATCATCCTAAACAAAATGGATGTGCGATAATAGGTCTGTGGGTAGAAGAAGGAATGTTGGGTCTGTATTTTTGGAATTTGTTAATTCTTGGTACAGCAATTTCAATACTCAGTTCAGATTCAGATGCGCTTACACATTCTTCAAAAATCAGCTGAAATTCTAATGGTTCATTTTCTCTGATGGTTTCAAGTTTAGTTTTAACTAATGGACTTACGAGATTTGTTCCTGACAGCGACGAATTATATAAAATTAATTTAACTTCTGCACTTTATATTATTTATTGAAATAACTAAAATTTCTGAGTGGCCAGAATAGTTTGAAGCCATGCCCCTGGCCCCCCCCCTAAATACGCCACTGTATATATATATATATATTAGTGATGTTCCAAGTCCAAAAATAAAAATTATGCAGAGTCGTAATCAGAGTTCGAATCCGAATCCAAGTAAGTCCTTGCAAATCTCATTAGATTAAATAAATATTAAATTTTACAAAATGTTTTTTAAATTCAATAATAATAATAATAATAACAATAATAATAATAATAATAATAATAATAATAATAATAATATTTTTTTATGTACTTTAGCTCACAAAGGGAAACTTAAATTAAGCATCATGGTGCAACCTATTAATTAAAACTGAAAAAATAATAATGAAATAAACAATTATCCACTTCGTTGTGTTCTATAAATGAGTTAAAATTAGTTATTACTCTTATAGGTAAAGGTTTATATTAATTCGTTTAATTCTTGAAACTCAATATGTTCATTACATTAAATACAAATATAAATTCCTTGTCTGTGGAGAAGAAGAAAAGAAAAATTAGTAAAGAAAATAAAAAGTTAGGTAAAATAAAAAAAAACTAAAAGAAACTAGCTCATAACTCCCTTCCCTTCCTTGACACTTTGATAAATTGAAATTAAAATAATAATTTTTGTTTCCTATGCAAGAGAACCAATGAATGTAGTTACATTCATTGGTTCTCTTCCCACCCTCTCAAAACTAAAATTGGTACACTTTCCTCTCTCTTTCTTAGAGCCCTTAGAATCTGTTCCCCTACTTTCCTCCAATCTGAGATCAATTTGATTTTCTCAACATTCACTAAACTTTCCTACCCTCATTATATTATTAATTCTGCCCTTCGTAAAGCTAAAAACACTTTCTACACCAATCCTATTAAACCTGTTAAACCTAATACTTCCTACCTTCCTTTACCCACTTCTGTCGATTCCCTTACTCATAAATTCTTCCCCAAATCTATACACTTTTCATCTTCTAATACTCTTCCCTTTAAAAGATTATTTAAACCTCATCTTAACAAAAACACTAACACTTCTCAATGTGTTTATAAAATCCCATGCGCTGATTGCAACAAACTATACATTGGAGAAACTCATGATTTTTCTCGCCGTAATTACCAGCATAAATACGACCTCCAAATGGATAACCCCAACTCTGCCCTTACTCTACACAGAACTTCCCACAAT
>JABUQX010144882.1:7500-15000 GCA_015478945.1 Trachelipus rathkii | reverse complement strand
GAAGATAGTGTTTCTAGGCGCATAAGATTCCAATGCTGGTCCAAGAGCTCTACAAGCATAAAAGTAAAGGGCCGGGTTGCTAGCCCTGTCGACCAGTATATATTATTATAATTTTAAATATTATACTCAACACTATGTTCCGTATGACTATAGAGTGGTATTAGCTGCAGAAACATTATTCATATTTCTATAGCTTTTCGTGGGAAGAAAAAAATTGACACAAGTGGCTCTCTGCCCTTTGTAACCAAACGTAGAGGATTCTCTTAATATGATCTGATGTGTCGCATATCCAAACTGTTCTGGCCACTTTAATTTAGTTTTAATTTGTATATTAACTTTACACCCCAAGTTTAATTTCTTTAATTTAATAACCCAAAAGAACTAAGCCGGGAAATATTTTCGTACCTCCTTTATATTTCAGAGAAATTATGATACACATCGAAATATATGAAAAGGCATGTTTGTTCCTCCTCCAATAAATTTTATTAAGATATAAAATACAATGCTTCTTTCTATAAAATTTAAAAACAGACTCATTCATTTAGTAAAATTCTTTGCTACCCAATAATCTAGCCAGGTTCTCATTCTAAAAGCCTTCTCATCTTGAATTCTGAAAGCTATTTAGACTTTGGTTAGAAGTTCTTGTAGTCTTCAGTTTTCTTCTCTGTTGTTCTTCAGTTTCTTCTCTCTCTTTTCTCCCTTCTATTTTTAATCCGTCCATCTTCGACAACAGTCAGATCATATTATATATATATATATATATATATATATATATATATATATATATATATATATATATATATATATATATATATATATATATATATATATATATTTTTTTTTTTTAATATATATGTATTTATATATATATATATATATATATATATATATATATATATATATATATATATATATATATATATATATATATATATATATATATATATATATATATATATATATATATATATAGAGAGAGAGAGAGAGAGAGAGAGAGAGAGAGAGAGAGAGAGAGAGAGAGAGAGAGAGAGAGAGAGAGAGAGAGAGAGAGAGAGAGAGAGAGAGAGCGAGATGGTAATTGATTGGATTTGAAAGTTGTGTAACAAAGCGTTTAAGGAGGGTATAGTTCCGAGTGGTAGGAGGAGAGCGTTAATAGTACCCTTATATGAGGGTAAGGGAGATAAAGTAAATGTAGGTATTACAGGGCAATTAGTTTATTGAGTGTTTTAGGGAAGATATATGCTGGTATTTTGGTCGAAAGAGTGCACCGAGTGACTGAAGGACTGATTGGTGAAGAACAAGGTGCGTTTAGAAGTGGTAGATGATGTGTGGATCAAATCTTTTCATTGAAACAAATGATTGGAAAAATGAAGGAGGAGAAGAATAAATTGTGTTTAGGTTTTATTGATTTGCAACAGACATATGAAGGCAATTGTTAGTGATATATGGTGTTGGTGGTACGCTTCTGAATGGAATCAAAAGTATGTATGACGATAGTGAAGTGTGTGTAAAAATAAATAGTCGAAAGTGATTGGTTTAATATTAATAGCGGGGTGAGGCAGGAATGTGCTATGTCTTCTTGGTTATTCAATTTGTATATGGATGGGGTTATGAAAGAATTAGAGGTGGGGTGGCAGGGGATGCTGCATTAATGAGAGAAAAAGGAAGAGAGTGGAGGGTTCCTTACTTATTATATGTGGATGATTTGGTTTTGTGTGGCGAATCTGAAGAGAGTTTGAGAGGATTGCTAGAGAGATTTGGTATTGTGTGTAAAAGGAGGGGTTTGAAAGTAAACGTAGATATGAGTGAGAACTGTCCTCGGTGTGAAGTTATGTTATATGGTGAGCAGCAGGAACAAGTGTCAGAGTTAAATATTTAGGATATATATTGGATGAAAAGGAAACGGATGATGCAGAGTGTAGTAGGAAAGTTGTAAATGGCAGGAAGGTGGCTGGTGCAATTAAATCCTTGGTGGATGTAAAGGTACTAAGTCTTGAGTGAGCTAGGGTCTTACATGAGGGCATGTTGTTACCTGTGTTAATGAATAGTAGTGAGACTATGGTCTGGAATAAGAGATATAGATCTAAAGTTCAATGTGTTCAGATGGACAATCTTAGGAGAGTGCTAGGTGTGAGAAGAATTTATAAAATGAGTAATGAACGTATCAGAGAGTTGTGTGGTGTGAAGAAAGGGGTAAACGAGAGAATAACTGAAAGTACGTTGAGATGGTTTGGTCACGTGGAAAGGATGGATGATGGTTCGTTAAACGGATGTATAGTGGTGAGAGTGCTGGGAATCGACCGACTGGGATACAGAAGAAAAAGTGGACTGTGTCAGTAAAGGAGAGAAATGTGAGTTTGGTAGAGGCGAAAAGAAAGTTACATAATAGGAGTGAATGGCGGGATTTTGTGATTGGGTATGGTTGTGGCCCACCTGGGCCAAGGGATGAACCCCGCATTGACGAGATGCCATAGTGAGGGTCCGCCGGGGTCCCGTGAAGCTCTAGGTTAGATTTTCTGACTGCGACGAGTTCTCACTAAGAGGTATAAAGGGAGTCATAAGGCTTGGCTTTCTTTTCGACTTGCTACATATTCTTCTACTACATTTCTGCTTCCTGTGCATGTTACACACCTTACCCCTAGTCTTGGGGAGAGAAGGTGGGTAATGATGGTGATGATGATAACATATATATATATATATATATATATATATATAAGTTTTTATATATATATATATATATATAATATATATATATATATATATATATATATATATATATATATATATATATATATATATATATAAGTTTTCATAAAGTACTTGAGTACTTGTACTTGTACTTATAATTGATGCCATGTACTTTGTATTTGTACTTGTACTTGAACAAATTCTAGAGTAGTACTTGTACTTGTACTTGAACAATTCTAGACTGTGCTTGTACTTGTACTTGACAAAACGGATGGTAAAACCATTGTCAAAACAATTGATTTGTTTTAGAAAGATTTGGAACCGATAATATATATATATATACATATAGATATAAATATATATATATATATATATATATATATATATATATATATATATATATATATATATATATATATATATATATATATATATATATATATATATATATATATATATATATTTATATATATATAAGTAGTATTCCCACAGGTTGAGCTGTTAACTTCAGGGAATGTGGGTGTATGCATTCTTGAAACGTCAGCTTTAGTGATAAGAATTGATAAGACCCATGTTTTAGTAAGAAGTTAATGGATTTTTCATGTTAATTTATTATTATTATTATTTATTATTATTATTATTACTGAAGAAATTCAAATAAATGAGTAATTCACTTCGATCTGATTCCAACTCCGACTCCAGCTCCGACTCCAGCTTTGAATCCGACTTAGGCTTCGACTCCGACTACGGGCTGTACCGACTCTTACCCGTCAGCCTGAGGAACGAGTCTGGTATGTTTGTTATTAATTTTTTTTATTATTATTATTATTATTCTTTTTATTTTTATTATTATTATTATTATTATTATTATTATTATTATTATTATTATTATTATTATTATTATTATTATTATTATTATTACTTTATTATTATTATTATTATTATTATTATTATTATTATTATTATTATTATTATTATTATTATTATAATTATTATTATTATTATTATTATTATTATTATTATTATTATTATTATTATTATTATTATTATTATTATTATTATTATTATTATTATTATTATTATTATTATTATTTTTTTCTTATTATAAAAAAAAAAGAAGAAGAAGAAGAAGAAGAAGAAGAAGAAGAAGAAGAAGAAGAAGAAGAAGAAGAAGAAGAAGAAGAAGTCAAACGTTTCTAAGGCATTCATTCAAAGGTCGAATTATGCAAGCTTTGTTATTCATGTAAACAGTCTATAGAGGACTATCATGATCTTCAGCCGTTTTATTATTATTATTATTATTATTATTATTATTATTATTATTATTATTATTATTATTATTATTATTATTATTATTATTATTATTATTATTATTATTATTATTATTATTATTATTATTGAAGAAGTGATCCCTATAGCATACAGACAGACCGAAGGTCTGTCTTTCAGACACAGACCGCTCCGACTCCCAGTATATATATTATAAATATATATAGGTGAAATAATTTTTAGGCTCCGGCTCCGGCTCAGCCTATGGCTCCAATATATATTTACATGGGTTAGAGTTATCGTATCAGGTTAAAATTTGGAGGGGTTGGTGAGGTAACCTCGTCGTAGACGAGGTTACGTCCCCGTGGGTCCCCCGAAGGGGACCCCACCCCCCTTAAAAAATCGAAGTGTTCGTAATTGGCTGAAATTTGGTGAGAGGATTCAGAGTTGAATTTCTAGAAATACTTGATATGTGAATCTGTGGAGTTGGCTCCGGCACCGGTGCTGGAGCCACTGCGGTGCCGAGTTAATAAACAGTCGTATAACAACAATGTTGGTGTCCTTATATGGGTTATTGAGGTCGTAGAACTCGAATATGATGGTTATAAGTCCGTATAGGGTGTCTAGGACCCCCATTAGGGGGTCTCGACTGAAAAAAGAGCACAGAGTGCAAAACAGAGGTCGAAGGAGGAATGAAGAAGGATGAAGGAAGAATAAAGAAAGGAAAGAATGGAGAAGGAATCTGACTCAGAGGAGTAGGTGTTGACAGCTGCACCGGTGAATTTTTATGTTATGTCAGGATAAAAAAAATTTATTTTTATGTTATGTTTGGTTAAAACTTTGTTATGTTTGCAATTATTCGTTTGGGATTATGATATTTAGACGAGGTTATGATGAATTTTTGTTAAATATTACGAAGTTGATGTAAAAAATTCGTTACATTAGCAATATATTTGTTGTCAGTATGATGCTTAGACATGGTTATGCTAAATTTTTGTTAAATATTACGATGTTAATGTAAAATTAACATTGATATGTTAGAGATATGCCTGAAAAAGTGTGAATAGGTTACGTTTTGTATGAAGTGTTATGTAGTTTACTGTTGCTAAGCGCGGGAGTTTGTTAATGTTAGTAGTTTATTCGTGCGTAAGGTGTGTCAGGTTTTGCCATTGTACAATATATTCTTAGTTCTGGTCATGCTATGTTAGCTTTATTAATGTGAAAACACTGTTACGTTAGCACATATTCGTTGGTTAGTATATAAAGAACTTATTTTTGTACTACGTTATTGTTGTTGTTGTTGTTGTTGTTGTTGTTGTTGTTGTTGTTGTTGTTGTTGTTGTCTAACGAGAATATATACCCTTTTTGAGTTGATATGGTTCGTTCGTGCGTCGTATTCTTGTTAGTGGTTGATAGAAAGAATCTCATTACATTTAAGGGTTGTTTACGCATACGATTTCCGTCAGTAGGACATTTTTCGCTGTGCTGGTACGATGACATCTCCTCGCATCTCTAAACCTGTTGTTGATATTTTCACGAGGAGCTTCGTTATTCCCAACGATGTGTCATTTATATTTAATCGTCAACCGGATGGATACCGATACATTGCTTGTATTCCATCCAGAGGTTCAAATAATAGACCTTTATTCATTTGTGTTGAAGAGTTCATCAAGATTATCAATATTGCAGCAGGATGGATAGAGGATAAATGTGTGTCATCTGATATATCGACTAACAGTGAAATATCTAACTGGAAAGATAACGTGAGAGGTTCTAATAGAATAGACGTTGTGTTCTCGTCGTGTGACGATATTAAAACCCTTGATGTACGCAACTACTGGAAACCCATCGATTGTGTGACCTTCAGACATACGTGTATAGGTTTCACAGTTCGAACATCTGAAAATATTACAGCATTGCTTAAAATAAAAAACATCACATCTTAGCAATAGTAAACTACATAACACTTCATACTTATAGCACATGGTGTAATCTATGATATTTACACCAAAACATGTGGTTTCCCGTATAATGCAGTATACAGGAATGCTTTAATAACTATCAGCTTGGATGAATTTACTTCTCTCTTGTATGAGAGAATGAGTGCTGCTGAATCAAAATATGCTGAAAAATGGTTTAGTGCTGCTGAAGGCATTTATAGTTACATCCTTTCAAAGGGTGTTGAATCTTTAGAGAGATATATAGAACTTACCCAACTTGAATCCTGTGTTCTCTGATTAGATGAATTAATATATTTAAAATAAACTTATGTTTTTTATGTATTTATATGTTTTTATGTATTTATATAACGTTGTTTTCAATGAAAATTATATGTTATAAAATGAAAACTTGTTTTACTTCCCTCGTAAGTTCGCTTTATTGACTAAGTTGTTAATGATAGCTGTTTATTCGTCTGGTTGTTGTGTGTTAAGTATGTTATGTTCATAGTTTAGCTTTACAGAGGGTAAAAACTTTACGTTGTTTGTCTTTACCCATTATGTATTATGATGGTTAGGTACGGTTATGCTAAATTTTTTGTTAAATATTACTGTGTTAATGTAAAATTAACATTGTCATGTTGATATGTTTGATAAAGTGTGAATGGATTATGTTTTTGTGAGCTTTGTTAGTTACTTTTACTGATGATAAGTTTGGACCCTTGTTAATGTTAACAGTTTATTCTTGCTTGAGATGTGTCAGGTTTGTCGTTGTATATTATATTCTTAGTTCTAGCAATGTTATGTTGGCTTTATTAATGTGAAAACTTTGTTACGTTAGCATACTTTCACTGGTCTGTATGATAATTACACTAGGTATGTTAGAGACATGCTTGATCATGTGTGAATAAGTTACGTTTTTGGATGTTATGTTAGTTACTTTACTGGTGTTAAGTGTGGAACTTTGTTAATGTTAACAGTTTATTCATGTGTAAGTTGTGTTAGGTTTGTCTTTGTACATTATTTTCTTAGTTCATGTTCCGCCATGTTAGCTTTATTGATATGGAAACCTTGTTACGTTAGAGTATATTCGTTGATCAGTATGATAATTAACCAATGTTGTGATAAATTTTGCTAAATGTTACTGTGTCAGTGTAAGATTAACGTTAATATGGTAGAGATATCCTTGAAAAAGTAAGAATAGGTTACGTTTTGCATGCAGTGTTAGTTACTTTACTGGTGTTAAGTTTGGAACTTTGTTAATGTTAACAGTTTATTCGTGTGTAAGTTGTGTTAGGTTTGTCTTTGTACATTATTTTCTTAGTTCATGTTACGCCATGTTAGCTTTATTGATGTGGAAACCTTATTATGTTAGAAAATATTCGTTGATCAGTATGATAGTTAACCAATGTTGTGATAAATTTTTGCTAAATGTTACTGTGTCAGTGTAAGGTTAACGTTAATATGTTAGAGATATGCTTGACAAAAGTGTGAATAGGTTACGTCTTTGTATGCTATGTTGGTTACTTTACTGTTGTTAAGTGTGGAACTTTGTTAACGTTAACAGTTTATTCATTTTTAAGGCGTGTCAGGTTTGTCTTTGTGG
>JABUQX010144882.1:0-2500 GCA_015478945.1 Trachelipus rathkii | reverse complement strand
CCCTTTTCAAAAGGAGGGTGCCAAAAAAATAAAAAATAAATAAATAAAAAAAAAATTACTTAAAGAAAACATTAAAATAAATGGAAAGTAAACCCACCCTGTCCCTGCCTAACGCAATTCCCTCAGGTGGGCGCAGACGCGGGATTTAAATAGAGGAAGATTGAATATAGCGGGGAAAATAAAAGAAGGCAAGGAGTTCCACAAAACAGATGTGGCTGGAAAGAAGGAGGTACCACAACGAGTGATCCTTGAATCTCCAATATTCACACAATATTCATGAGAGAACAAGGCACCTCTTGTATTACGAGGGCGACGCAGTGGTGGAGGAATGCGAGAGGTCAATTCTCTCGAGCACCTGCCGTTGTAATACCTATAGAAAAGAGATAGGGCACCGACGTCACGACGCAGAGAAAGAGGGTCAAGGGAGTCAGAAAGTATGGGACAGTTTATAAGCCTCTTAGCCTTAGCTTCAACTCTATCCAAAAGGAGGGTGGAACCGGAACCACCCCAAATGTGGGAACAGTATTCCATACAGGGGCGAATAAGACCTTTATATAACTGGAGCATCTGAGCAGAAGAAAAAAATTCACGCAATCTGAACAGAATTCCCAGCTTTTTTGAGGCCATTTTAGCAACTGATGTGATGTGAGGTCTCCAAGACAATTCACTATTTATGTTTAGTCCTAGAATGTTTATGTTGTTTACGGGTAAGACATTAGAGCCGTCAAAGGGAATAGGAAAGTTGGGAGGTATTTTAGAGAGGGAGATATGAAGAAGTTGAGTTTTCAAAGAGTTGAACTTCACAAGATTTCGGTTACCCCACTGAGAAATTCCGACCAAATCGGCAAGAATTGAATCAGAAAGCTGTAGACGAGAAGCAACTCTAGATATAAACGAGGGAGCACAATTAAAATGAGTGGAAGAATGGAGAGTTGAGTCATCGGCATAAGAGTGAACAGAGTTAGAAGTACAGCTAAGGAGATCGTTGATGAAAAGAAGGAATAAAGTTGGAGATAAAACAGAACCTTGAGGAACACCACAATTAATAAGAAAGGAGGAAGAGGTTGCTCCATCAACAAGAGCTGAAATGGAACGATCTGAAAGAAAACTAGACAAGAGTAAGCAAAGCGAAGGAGGAAATCCAAAGGAAGGTAGCTTAGAGAGTAGCGACGCATGCCATACCCTGTCAAAAGCTTTAGATATGTCAAGCGCTACCACACAAGACTCACCATGATCCTTAAGGGCAGAAGACCATAGATCAGTGAGATAGGAAAGGATATCACCAGTTGATCTCGAACGTCGAAAGCCATACTGACGATCTGAAAGAAGGGAATGAGATTCTATATGATCGAGGAAATGAGAGTTAAGGAGAGTTTCAAAGATTTTAGATAGTATACAAGTTAAGGCAATAGGTCGATAGTTAGAAGGATCAGAGCGGCTACCTTTTTTTGGGATTGGCTGAATAAAAGCGCGCTTCCAGCATTGAGGAAAAGTATTAGTATTAAGGCATAGGGAGTAGAGTTGAACGAGAGGCGCCAGCTCAGAAGCACACTCCTTCAAAACACGAGGTGGAATGCCATCTGGGCCACTGGCCTTCCGGACGTTCATAGATCTCAGTATCTCATGTACTCGATCATGAGTAATGACAGGTAGAGACATTGGACACCTGAGAGGGGATGGAGCAGGAGGAGGGGAGCCGGAATCGTCCAGGGTGGAATTAGATGAAAAAAGAAGACCAAAGAGATTAGCAACAGAACCGTCAGAACGGATAAGAGGGGGAAAGGCAGATTTACAGAAGTTATTCGAGATGTTTTTGGCAAGAGGCCAGAAATTTTTATCAGAAGGAGAATCAAGAAGGGCAGCACACTTCCTTTTAGTGAAAGAACTCTTGGCCAGTCGAATAATATCCCTGCATCGATTCCGGGCAGAGCGAAAATTAGTTAGAGTAATAGGAGAACGAGAGTTCTTCCAAGCCCTATACGCAATGTCACGCTCTTGGATGGCACGAGAACAAGAGCCATCGAACCATGGATTATGGGGAGAAAATGATTTAGTGGAAGATGGAATGAACCTGTTCATCCCATCCGTGATCACGGCCCCTACCTTTTCAGCAGAAGCAGAGGCGTTCTCCGGAACAAAACATGATTCATTCCAGCGATAGTTTGCAAAAAAGCGACGTAATGCATCCCAATTAGCCCGATTAAAGTGCCAGAAAGTTCGCTTAGGGCAGGGCGGAGCTGCTGGAAATGAAGTGTTAAACTTTAGAGCTACAAGATTGTGGTCAGAATTACCGATAGGAGGGAAAATGGTGTATTTGTAGCGAGAAGGAGAAGTGGTGAAGCATAAATCAAGAGTGTTTAAGAATTGGTTAGGACGATCTGGGATGTGTGTAGGTTCTTTAATCAACTGTTCCAGATCGTTGAGAATACTGAATGTTTTGGCCTCCTTCCCACCTGAATCAGTATGAGAGGAGCCCAACCACTCAGTGGGGTGTAAGTAA